>BEXV01001795.1:27124-53715 GCA_003118195.1 Hemicentrotus pulcherrimus
GGGGGGGTATTCACATAGGGTGTACCGCTCTAATGGGTGACTTTGTCACAAAAAATCCCTAAACATGGTCCCACTTTTAACAAAAATACCATTAAAAATGGGTCCGTTTCTTCAAAATTTGTGGGCGTTTGTGGAAAATGGGTCTTTTTTCGAGAAAAATGACCCCTGATTATGGGTAGGGGTTTCGAGGCCTGAGCGGCACACCCCCGTCCAAGCCAAATCTGAGTATTCCCCCCCCCCTCGGGCATTAACATCACTTGCCGTGTTAATTTTATTTTGTACATAATTATACAAATTAATGTTGTGAATCAAGAAATATGTTTGATATGCCATACTTGTCTTGAAACTTACAGCCCTTTTCTCCCGCCGTTTTTTTCTTCACTGATTTTGTTGTTTGCTTGTTTGTTTTTGCAAAATTGCAGGTGTGTACACGTATTGCATGAGTATTTTTTTTGGGGGGGGGGTGGAGAAGACTTCCTATGGCCCGCCAAGTAATGCTAATCGTTAGCTGTGGCCCGCGAACTTTAAAAGGTTGGCCATCCGTGCTTTAAAGCTATCTAATATCATGAATATGATATGTCACAGTCATGTCAGTGGAGTTAGAATCCTCATACATCAGACGACTTCTAAAGAAATCAATTAATACACGGATTCTGAGGACAAAGGTACTCCCCACCGAACTCATAAGCTGCTCCATAGAATATCTGATCTTCAATTACACTGAAACCCCAAAATCCGAGTTTCTTGATGACTACCCGTATGGTGGCCACATACGTCTCTACCAAGTTGTACTGGAAGCCTGTTTCCACTGGACCCCGTAGACACTTCTGAAAGGTCTCCTTTGGAGCACTCATTGTCAACTCTACGATGTGAAGCGGACTGTAGATGTTCACTGTAGCCTTACCCTCACAAGGGCGGCGGTCATGAGTAGTAAACGAGTTGTCTGGCCTAAAATCAAGACGAAGATTTCGCGCCAAATTTCTGTAGCCGAAGAGATGGGCAGGGACTCTGATAGCCTGATTAAACAAGGACACGACTCCAAAGGATCCCGCGAAAGTTGCGTTTGCGGTACGATTATATGCTTGGGTCCACATCCAACCTGCCGGGAATCCCTGTCCCCAGTTCTTCTCCTGATGAGCATGAGCCTTGCCTGACATGACTTGTCCTGATTGGTTCCATGTATAGCTTCCTGGAGTCCCAAGGCTGTAGACGAACCAGTGGATGGGTAACATCGGTAGGTCAGTAAGCCTTCCTTCAGGACCTAAACACACACAAAAAAGACAAATTAAGATTACCTGCTATGGGTACGTCGGAGCAGCATGAGTAGCGGAGGGGGGGGGGTAATTTTTTATTTTTTTTAATTTTATTTAAATTTTTCGTCTTAAAACTCGTATACCTAATATCCTTTCTATTCATACACGTCTATGCACTCTTTATCAAAATATTTACGAAGGCATGCTCTGAGTGTGAGTGATTTTCTTAAAGGTAAAGGCCAGTTATGGTCATGCGATTGCATTGTGAAAGAAACGTTGTGGAATCAATCAGAAAAGGTTGATCATCTAGCATCAAGCATCTGCAAGGTTCTGGAATCATCAAAATGATAAGAAATTTGGCCCATTCTTCGTAAAGTTACAAGCACTATACACAGAAAGATGTATATGGGACTACCCTGTATCTCTCACAGACCATGAGAGAAACCAATTTTCCAAATATATGAATTAGTAGGCGGTTTCCCGGCAAATTTTTTATCATCATGTATTAGTCAAAACATATTCTTTCACATGATTGGTAATGAGAGCTTCCATTTCATTTTTTGAAATTGGGGCGTTTCCAATACTGGTCTTTACCTTTAACTGAACATCAGCTTTAACCCCTCTAAACCCCAACCCCTTAACAAAACTTAATAATGATTTTGATAATGGAATTCTCGTAGAATAACATCTTTTAAATAACTGATCAAAATCATATGAATCGCAGTGAACATTATTCAGGTTATCAGGAAAAATATATGACAACCTAAATGAAAAACACTTGTTGGCGATACGAAGTGACATTTCATGAACATTGAGTAAATAATGAAAACAAATTGACGCTTAATGTAAATGAGATCGTCTCTATAGCAAAAAGAAGATCATATAATTTGACTACAGCTGTTAAGATGAACGATCGGCCTATTGAAAGTTCAATCTGACCTTTCTGTAGTTACGTTGAAAATTGAATTTTTACTTGCAATAACTGATAGTTAAGACTGCTTTACTTTTGATATGTATCCATGTTACGAGCTGCATTTTCATTTGTGTATTTATCATTTACCTTTATTTAAAAAAAATCTTATTTTATCATGATTCTCCTGTTATTTGCATGTTGCTTTTTAATCAATAAAAGCGGAAAGATGACCAATAAACCAAATGTGTGAAAGCTCACCTTGCCCAGTGGAGTCCCACAGTAGAGGTCTGGTAAAGTTTCCTGCAAACGTCACCCCATCAATGGTGAAATTGAAAACAGTCGAGTTTGGAGTTACGTTGTAGAATCCATAGGGACGTACAACGTACTCGAAGTGAGATGGTGCCTCCAGAGAGGGATCTTTGTTTATCGGTTGACCACCATGTACCGTAACCTCGATGTCCTCTTCGTCAGGGTAAGCCTGGACGATGACCATGGGTGACCCCTGACCTTTGCTGCACACCAGACTGATGTAGGTAGTCGGGAGTGAATCCCATGTTGATGTCGACTTGTTGTCTTTTGGAAGTACGCGACCAAAGAGGACACCAAATGATCTGTCATTGTCTGTATCGGTTAGTCTAGTGTACCAGCCCTCAAAGAAAGGCCCTGTAGGAGGGTAGAGATGAGGGTCATACTGGATTGCATGGCCATCATTGATCACCACGACACACATTATCAAGACTAAGAAATACATCGCTGGTTACACTGTATCTCTTATACATAGAGAACGATTTGTGGTAATATATAGTCAACTATATATAGTCAACTGTATAACATGCAACTGATGAGCGTACAAAGTTTGTAAGTCCTTAAGTCATGTTGCGCAATATTCCTAATCATGTTTATGCAACCCATTGTATTTTCGTTATTGACCCTGTCCCGTCGGTCTGTGATCTTGCTGTGATCTTGCCAATATTATGCAAATAAACATTGACAAATACGTAAGCGATAGATTTCCGTCGTGAAGTATTATGGTACCACGAGTAGTGAAATGCCGTTTGTTCTACAACCAGCACGTCTATTCTCCGTGTGGTATAATAATCATTTCGCCTAATTGTCATTTGGTCTCATAACAATTTAGGCTAATAGCCATTTGGTCTATTGTTCATTAAGTCTAATAACCAGTTTTTTTAAGCATTAAATCAAGGTTTCATAAGCATTAAATCAAAAGTAATACAAAAATCATCAAATTATTAGTAGACTTTGTGAATAGCAGACGAAATGGGCATTAGACGAACTGTAATTTAGAATGACTGAACATTTGACTAAATGAGCAATAGACGAAATGGGTAGTAGACCTATCGGAAATTAGATGAAATGAAAATTAGACCAAATGACTATTTGCCCAAACGGCCATTAAACGAAATGATTATTAAACCATGAGAATATTAGACGGTAGACAGGTTGGGTGTAGACCATAAAGGGATATACTAATTAGGTAGTAGACGAAGTGGGAATATACTAATTGGGTAGTAGACGAAGTGGTTGTTGACCAAAAGGCTATAAACCACCACGAGATAGACATGCTTCTAAAGGTCAACTATGACTGATCTTGCGTTGATGTCTATCATTCCCAGGGAGTTGAGTAAACATCCATGGTTTGATTAAAGGTAAACTTTAAAGTCCAACTTCATCATGCTAACACCATGATCTTAACACACACCACAGGCAACATGGTAAAGTGTATCTTGCTTCATATGTGCTTCATAGACGCAGGCTATGTTAAGTGGAAATCACTCAGTCCCTCGGATAGAACAGAAAATGGAGGTCCCGTATAGAGAAGAGTCACCACCTTTGCACGTTCAGAAACCATTGCACTATTCATATAAGATTAGGGGAGGTCACTTTTCGCCACCCAGGCACAGGTGACGCCAAATACTTAATAATACTAATACTCTTTGGTGGGGAATCTTGAAGATTAATGGGCAAAATACAATATATCCCTCAAAATATTAAACTAAAGTTATATATTGGGTTAAAGGTAATACAAAGTTTTGGTATGGGGTCATGAATTTGGTTTAAATGAACATATTGGAAGCATATTCGATCCTAAAATATTCAGTGATCGTTGTCGCGGTTGAAATCGAGTCTAAAGTTATAAAATTATAAATAATAGACTTGTTATGTTGTATAGCTCCCTCTCAAGGTCAAGATATTAATTAAGCTATAAAACAATGTTTCTTGATTAAAATCGACTGATTAGCTACTCCCGTTTG
Organism: Hemicentrotus pulcherrimus; assembly: GCA_003118195.1. NCBI lineage: Eukaryota > Metazoa > Echinodermata > Echinoidea > Camarodonta > Strongylocentrotidae > Hemicentrotus > Hemicentrotus pulcherrimus. The sequence continues at coordinate 31,564 of BEXV01001795.1, forward strand.
GAAATTATATATCACAAGTACATATTCTGAGGTTTTCATGGTTGCAGCTACTATTGTACGGCCGTAGGCACTATTTGAAATTTATCAAAATTTACCGGGAGCACCGGTAAATTTTTATATTCAATGTTTCTAGAAAGCAGAAGTGTTTTAGTGGCTTTTTTTTTCTATTGCTTATAAAACATCCACAGGGGCATCCAAATATATCAAAATTGTAAAAAATCACTATCCACCGAATTTTCAAAAGAGTCCCGAAACTTTGTATTACCTTTAAGCTTTTTTTTTATACCAGTTTACAATATTATTAGTGATAATGATGTATAAAGAGTGTATATAACGGGCATGCTTTCTTAGCAGTCAGGTACACACTCATCATCAAACATCTTAAGCATCAAATTCGATATACAGTCATAATGGGTAATAGTGGAGGGCGCTGTTGATCAATGACAGTTTACCATAAATAGTATAAATTATTTAAACACCACTACATTTATTTCATTGGCTAGGAGAAAATTTGTCTTTAATCTTTGAAATTGATTAAATGATAACAAAATCACTTAAAGGTAATAACAAAAATTGGTATAGGGTCAGAAACTTTGTTCAAATGAACATGTTGAAAGCAGATGCGATTTTACAATATTCAATGATCGAAGTCGCGGTAGAAATCGAGTCAAAGTCTAAAGTGATGAAATTGTAAATAATAAACTCTTTATGTTGTATAGCTCCCTATCAAGACTGGAGTCACTATAGCTTTAAAACAATATTTTTTGGACTACAATCGACCGATTTGCTATTCACGTTTGGAAATTATTTATATCAGAACAGCATATTCTGAGATTTTCATGGTCGCAACTACCATGGAATGGCCCAAGGCGATATTTGAAATATTTGAAATTTACCGGGAGCACCGGTAAATTTTGATTATTAAATTTTCTCGAAAGCAGAATTTTTTTTTTTTTAGTGCCTATAATACATTTACAGGGGCATCCAAATTTATCAACATTTTAAAGAAAAAATATCCATCCAGTTTTCAAAATTTCCCAAAACTTGGATTCCCTTTAGCAGGGTTCAGATTTTGAGTTTAAACACTCACATGAGAATCTTATTTTAAATATGTTATGATGATTAATTATGATGAGCCTGGTACAAATGAATAAATTGAACTTGGATTAAGTTATTGTTCAAGAGGATTTTTTTATTGTATAACAAATGTAGCCTATACAATAAGTCAGTTCGAAAATACCATTATGTACGCATGGGCAGATAAAGGTCATTTGTTCCGAAATGGTAAAACCCATCGAGACGGATACTGGTATCGTGCTCATGGTCGTTATGTATTATCAGTATTCCGTACACTGTGTTTATTTCACCATGTTTACAAATTGACTACTAAATCTTAGTGTGAACAACATATTTGCCTCTTATCATTATCCAATCGCAACCATTAAATGGTTTCCCATTAGGTACATCATAAAAAAGGTGTTCATTAATATATCAATACACTTTTACTAATATTCATTTTAACGATTAAAACATCTTCAATACGGGTATTCCCCGCGACGGGGAAGCCCCAAACGAAAACTCGATCTATCTGTTTACCCGTGCACGGCCAAGAAGAGCAAAAGGCTTCATCCCTCTATTTCAGCTCTTTAGAACAGCGCCACCTTTATAGTTCGGCAGCTCTTACAAGACATTACGGGTGTTTAATTTATTGTATATTTACACAAAATAAATATCAGCTTTATATTTTTAATGAAAACTGATTTCTTTTCTGACCTTGCCGAACAGTCACCCTACATATATACATGTTCTTCTGAGTAAAGAGTCTACGGTGCTTGCTGTTATTGAGATTCTGCGTGCGTTTCACGCAAGTTGACAGCAGACGACCATTACAGACGGGCAGGACGAGTTCGTTCACTATTAAGAGCGCGCATTCATCAGGAAAGTACTTGGCGCGATGACCACTAGGAAAGGAAAGTTCAGTCAGCAGACGACGTCCTGAGACAGTACTTTGGCGAGTACGCCCTTTGTTAAAAGCAAAAACCCGACAATGTACAACTAGAATTAAACTTCAAATAATTGAAGTCCCCATCTTCACGGGAACTTGGAGAGAGCAATTTGAGCCGGAGAACAATAAAGGAAGAATCTTTGTTGTGATTTTCATGTCACGACTGCGAGAAGGAATCTACTTGTCAAATAACAAACTAAAAAGTGATGCCGTGGAAGCATTGTAGCGGACGTGTAGGGTCGAGCTCCCGGGGCAGCCCAGGGGTGTGTTTCATGATGAAGGGTATACATCTTACATGGATTGTACTTCTGATGCAGATTGTGTTAACTTCATGTCAGGTCTCCTACTCGGGAGCATATCCAAGAAGTCGCACCAGGTGAGCTACTACCTTCTTTAAAAATGGTTAATGACAAATTCATAATTTTACTGAACAACGGATGGCGTATTTAAATGGTATATGTTGTGTTAAATGTAATTATGTTCATTATACTAATTAAGTCATCATTTTGATAAATGTCATGAAATCAATAATAATCTTATATGTGCTAATGTATTTTCAACTCGAACATACCATGATTAAACTGTAATAATCATCAAAGGGAATTGTATGTAGCATAAACAGTATGATATGCTACTTAATTGATTGATATCAATGTTATACTCTCTTTCCATGATATCATAATGGCTCAGTAGACCGACATCCCACCGGACCGTCGGCATATCGGTCTAGTGGGTCGTCAGACCAGTGAACCCTCTGAAAAAAAGCTAGAACTATAAAGAATGAACACAAGAACCTGGACTTATTCGACCTCATGGGCTGTCGTTATCGGGGCCATCAGAAGCTTTAAAAAGTTGACCGAGACGGACATTGGCCTATCGATCCGTCTCCTAGTATGGTTCTAGGCCGGTTGTTGGTCTCGTGTGCAATAGGTCTCTCTAAACTTAAGGATTTTGCACTTAGTCAACTCTGCGTAATGTTGGTAACAGATTAACAAATATTTAATCTTTTTATGAATAAATGCTTGATTCAAAATAACCAGAATGCTTTGCAAATATGATGAATTAAATGTAAGTGGGAATGAACATGGAGCTGTTTGTAATGTTGTATTGTATTGTGGAAGATGGCCAGTGATCCACTGGTCTTCCCGTCTTAGGAATATTTTTAGTCAGACTACTCAAAGTCCTGACTGACGAGGGTCAAATCCTAGCCTTGAGGAAGGCTCCTGCATGTCAAGTTGGAAGCCATCTTAGTTTCTCAGCAGCTCTGTATACCCTGTTATTATGATAAGAGTTAGAGACGCCTTTGTAGACGATGTTAAGATCCTCGAGGAATTTCGAGGTAATCTCATTGTTTGGACAGTGAAAGTAGAGTTGGGTTAGGGATTTCTTCATGTCATCCTCCTTGCTCCTCCGTCCTCTTCTGATCTCAGGGTTCTTCTGTCTCATTAGCATACAAGCTGTATTATTATGATCAGCATCATTACAGCGATAATTATCTTCTGAGCCCCGTCATTTAGAAGGTTTGCGATTGATTACAAATAATTTTAAATTAACACCAATCTCATCTCATATCTCTTTATTTCAATTGATATTCATTGCAAACTATTTTGGACTGATCACAAGCATTTTATATAAACGGGGCACTTGAATGTGTCCTTGATTTCAATATTTAGATTATGTTAACATAATGTGGTATGCGAACTGCAGAAAAATACACGGACTTTAAAGAGAAATAGCCTCTTAATAGCATTCTTGGAGCAAGACCCTGCTGCGAGTCTGTCCAAGATGCTAGAGCCGCAGAGAAAGATCTTGTATTTCAACTACTATATTTGTTAATGATATTGCTTTGTTTTATATTAAAAGGCAAGTAAAGAGTGTATGTATATACTGGAGAGATTAAGCATCTTGATAAAGTCATACAATCATAGCAACTTATTATTTGAAAAGGTGGAGGAAAGCAATAACATTAAACCTTACTATATCTTTTTCGTTTGAACCGTGCTGTATATAGTTGTCACGTCAGGTTTAAAACGTTTGAACGTCATATTTTGTTAAAGTTCATTCTTGCCAATTATTTCGGTTAGACATTATAAAGTACTTCGCAATGTTGATTATTAAGATAACTATAAGCGTGTTTTGTATTGATTTAAAAGAGAACATAAAATCAAATGAGCATTCTGTTACAAAATTGTATTTTCTTTAAAATGTGTAATATAATTATCATTTTCGACCATTATCGCAAGGATTAAGTTATCACATCAACCCTCCCAGTCGGTGGATATGTTACTCAGTTCATCTCTTAACTATCAACATTGACGTACGAACATTAGCTTCAGGTGATGTTGTATGGAAGCCAGCCAAACTTTTCTCCAATCTGATTCCAAAATTTGACGCGGAAATCCATGAAATGACTGTTTATCTCATTACATCCGGACTCCTAAATAGCATACCGACCGATCATGTCTTCTCATGAGAGCGAATTGATGGGAGAGGATGGCTTCGTGCATGTTGAGTAATTATCACTGTTAACGCCGAAAAATGTTTCCACCATATCGGGAAAGGAGAAGGTTTCTTTACACAGAACAGCCGTACAGTCACTAAGTACAGAAATAGACTGCTTTATCGAAACAAAAACACATATAAATATTGAAATATTAAAAATCATATTTTATTCTCTCCCAACGTCTTGGAATAAAGTAAGCACAACCACAAGGGTAAGTATTAACACAGCAATAAAAGTAGTACAATTAACGCGATCACTAAAACTTTTTTTAAAATAAATCAAACAAAAGCGATTTCAAAAGCCCCGTGCAGCACCTAATGACAAATGTTACAATCGCTATTGGATCATCCGACGATCATTCTATAGCCAATACAGGAGGCCATTGCATTTGGAATTTAGTAGATTTCTTGAAACTCTTTCCAATCGTGTTCATTCCGAATATCGGGTTTTATTGGATTTAAAGTCTGTATCGTGTTTTCATTCATGAACAAGTTTATTATAAGTAATTACGACCACGATTATTAATTCATGATTATTTGATCAAGATGCTATGAAACCCAATTTATAAATTTATAAATTTGATATTAGCACCAATCTATAGGCGTCAGCCATGGGGGGGGGGGGNTATTAGCTGGGACATTATTTTCATTTTTGTGAAGGGAAAGGTGTGGGAGGGCCTCGTATTTTATCTTCCATTCACGCCCCTCCCCTCTTCTCTCCCCTTTACCCATCACATTGACTATCTCTCTCTCTCTTTCTCTCACCTCTCTCTCTTTCCCTCCCCTCTCTCTCTTTCTCTCCCCTCTCTCTCTTTCTCTCCCCATCTATCTATTCCTTTTTTCACAATTTAATAGGGGTGGGTAAGTGCCCCTTCTACCTCCCCCCTAAGTTAGTAGGCCCTGTTCTGTAGACAATGATAACTAACATATTTTTAAAGCTTTTAAATGATCTAATTGTAAACAAAACTACCGCACGCGACGTCGGCCGAGATCACCACAAAGTATGAGGATAGGAAGACACTGTCTGTCCTCAGAGTAAATAAATGAGAGACACAGGAAAGATAATGGCATGCAATCTGATAAAATGACAGGATGAGCCGATGAGCTATGATTGGAGTATTACCATCGGCCAGTCGCAAAATTTAAGTTCGATTCCGGAGGAGGGGGGGGGGGATATTTGTCCCGAAAGAAAAATGGCACCTGGGAAGGTATTTTTTCTTTCTTCAAATTTCTGTTTTGTTTTTTGTTTCTTTGCTTGCTCGTTTTTTCAGATTTTTAAAAATGTTTGTTTTGTTTTTGTCCAATGGTTTCATATAAACCTTGCAGTGAAATTTCTAATGATAATTTTACTTTTTCAATTGAAAGTATGACATTCTGTTTTCTGACAGGGAGGCGATACCGTTTCATGACTCCATGAACATGATACATTACAAGACATGAACAGGTGCATTCAAGTTGTCATTGTTCATGCCACTGCGTGCGTTGTTCATCTACTCAATAGCCGTTGTGTTATTATACATCCATTCGCATGGCCTAATTACGTTTATATAGCGCAGATTGGCCCGAGGCAGGTGTTACAATCTGACATGAAATTAGTAATGATGGAATTAATATAACTCTGAAGCGTGTCGAGTTCTGCGTTGATGCAACCAATACCCCCTTTCCCTCTTGCCCCACAAGTTTTCAATTATCATTATGATAGGGTGAAGGTTGTTGGATTTACATGTACTCTATAGACATGGTGACTATTTCAACATATCCTACTTGTTATTTTCCCTCCTTCCGTCCACTCCCAGTTGATCTCCGTAAAATAAGATAAAGGTAACTCAGAATAAATAACAATGTTCGTATTTTGTGAGGTTGTAGAACTTAATAATAGATATTAATAACATCGAGTAACCTGATTCAGAATGAAGGCCACAGGATACATAGGTTCTAAATAATATTTGAGCTTCGGTCATATCCATCACAAGTACATAGTGGGTGAGAGGGGGAGAGGGGGTGGAGGAGAACGGGAGAAACACGGAAACAGAGACGGGTAAATCACGACGACCAGGCATACAGACAGAATACACTTCAAGAGATGTGGGAGAGAGAGAGAGAGAGAGAGAGAGAGGTAGGACGGTGGGAGGGAGAGAGTTGGGAGGGTAGTTGGGAGGGGTACGAGTAGGGAGAGTTCTCTAACACTCTCCCTGGTATGAGAGAAGAATGTATGTGAAATGAATTTTAGGAGTTCTTGTTACTTGATTAGAGCTTCAATAAATTTATGAAAGAGAGGATTGTTAGGGGAATATAATAGAAAAAAGCCTGGGGTGTGTATTACAATATGATTCTAGGCCTTGACCATAAACCGTAGAACTTGAAAACATAATACCCATGAGAAATTGAAGAAAAATTAAATTAGTTTGATGGTGAGCGTGCCAGGGATGAGTTATACCTATAGATTCAACATGCTCTGGCGTATCCAGACAAGTGTAAACATGGGGCAAAATCCTCCCCACACGGGGGGGGGGGCTGCTACTAAATACCCACATCAGCAGCAGTAGCAGAAACAGTAGTAGTAGTAGGAATAATAGTAGAAGTAGTAATAGTAGTACTAGTAGTAGCAGTGGTCGTTGCAGTAGAAGTAGTATAAGTAGTATAAGTAGTATAAGTAGTAGATGTAGTATTAGTAGTAGTAGTAGAAATAGTAGTAGCAAAAGTAGTCCTGTTGTAGTAATATTATTATTATTAGTAGTAGTAATAGTAGTAGTAGTAATAGTCTCGTGTTTAGTTTGGTATCTATTTTATCAAAAAGACATGACATTATCAAAGGTAACACAAATTAAGCAACAGCTCAACCATAAGCAAATCTCGAAAATGTTCGTCTCTGTTTGCTAAACATTGTCAAGTCATGATGACCAATTATTTTCTCCAAGGTTTAACTAAAAAAAAGACATATTATGAATCATTATGTTCATGTCACTAGAGGCTTGAATCTGTCAATGTTTCCTTCGGATTAATTAAAGTGACCAGGTCAGACATCGACTGATGATGATGTTGACATTAGGCAGGACCAGAGTCCCAGGCAAAGATGTCAAACTTTAATTAATGCAAGAGTGTGTGAAACATAAACAATTATAATCAGGGGAAATGAGGATAAACTTTGAAGGACGGGCCTGTCTTATTTTGTTTCTTAATTTAAAACACGTGATAAATAGAATTTAAAAGAAAAGTTTAGACGTCTCAAAAAGTACGAAATCGCCCTCTTACATCACCACCTTCTCAAGAATGTTGTATCAAACGAAGACCGTTGTATCTAAATAGGTAATCATTGGATGACTTGACCAAGCTCAGCTTAGTCGAGGAGAGGTCATCGCCGGGGTCAAGTCCGTCAGGCCAAGGAAACTTTTAAGAGATTGGGAGTGACATAAACACTCTACAATATCTTAATCTTGTCCTTCACAAATTTGACTTGTATAAACGAACGACATGTTTTTTAAATAATATATTTGTATGAACAAACAAGGCTCTCAAACGCGCTCTTCCAATTATTTCAGGACCTAAACTTTTTTTTAAATATTCTAGCCAAGAATATTTTTCTTGTAAAGCCAAATAGTTATACGCCTTCTAACTCCATGATAAAATGAGTTTTACTCTTAATTTTTTATATTAATGGAGTCTAAATAAGTTGGAGAGATGATCCACACATTTTAAAGGTATCACTCGTTGCAGATTCAGAAACAATGATTATATGATACGTGATACCCCACCCACACTAACAAACAGATTCAAAACCGATCCATGATCTTAGCCATTGTGTGGTAGATCTATAGTTTAATCGGTCAATGTGTCTGGCGTCTACAGCACGTTGGTGTAGCTGAGGTATGGAAGATATTCCGTGAAAACGCATCGCGAACATAAACGTCATAGGCATGCGACTTGATCCGATAGGTACGTAATGTTTCGTTCCGTCGGTTGTCTGTTCAGGTCTCCTTGATGTGGCTTGCGCATGAACGATATTATATTTCTGTTGGAACGTATCGAGAACATTAATGTGTCATTTGATCACGTGGTGTCTAATGCTGGAACTCAATACAACATTCGTCATGCTCACCTGGGGAATCATAGCAGAAGTGTGGGGATGGGAATGGATTCTACCTATCTTCAAATTAAAGACCATGATTTTGATCTAAACACTTGTCCTTACTCTGAAGGTTGCCAACATGCAGGTGTTCCGGCGTAGCTAGGTTGGGTTTACCTCAGCAAATCACGGAATTGCACCTAGTGTATAGTAGCGACAGCAGAAATATGAAGACAAGAGGTTATTAATTTATAACTTCGTGATAAATAATAACGACTATAATGATGATAATGATCCATCCCAGGGGATGTCCAAGGCACCGACAGAGAATTCTAACCCTATGGTTTAGCCCAGCTGCATAAAAGCTACAAGCAAAAATAATTTAAAGAATAAATTCATGACGAAGTACCCATTCAAAACAGTTGTGTAAACAGTGGCGAATGCATTATGTCTTGCTAAAGCTCAAAGGACAGTATGTTATGTCGCGGCGGAACTTGAACCGCGAACCATGTGATCCACAGTTAAGTGACGTTATCCACTAGGCCACGACACCTTGTAGACAATTAGTGCTTTGCATACAAAATGCATTGCAACGGGATAGGTAACTGACGAGCTCGAACCCTCGACCTTTGCAGCCTCAAAGTGATTACACCACACTTCTATCATACAGTAATTACTGTATTCATGTTCACCCACCCCCAAATATTACTTTCACTGAAAACAGTCATTGTATAATTATGATTGATATCTAGCTATAAAACTTTCTTCTTGCATTTGCAATCTCGATCGCCCCGTAGAATTTAGTTCTTTGGGTCCATTGACAATCCTATGGCGTTCGCTCAGGTGGTCCGTTTAATATCTACGTCAAATATAATACATCTCTTACTTAGCTTGGCAACATAATAGGTCCATGGTCAAGTCGAGTACTTTTTTGGCAAAAAGGAAATGTATATATAAGTATGTCCAGCTGAAGTCATTTTGCTTGTCTCTCATCTAATATTACTCGTCTTAGCTCAGCGGGGAGTTGTCTTGATTGGTATCATATGTTTTGATGTGATTCAGATTATTACCGTGCAGATTGTACAAGTATACTCCAAGTGATCTTTGCAACTGTCGAAGGCTAATGGGGTAGAAGGGAAATACCAAGGAAAGTTTGAAAAGGGGGTATTGGAGGAGAGATTTTTAAAGTAAAAAAAAAAACGGGGAAGGAGATGACGCTCAAACGGATAGCTGGTTGAGGAGGTGGAGGTGGAGGAGCCAGGGGTAACGTTGAAGTATCGAAATGGCCGGGAGCCTAAATCCAGAAATCAAGAAGGTGCTGTAGCATACCTTAGTTACAAGGCCAGGTCATGGATATAAGGGCGGAGAAAAACCTGGATACAAGAGGGGAGGGGACAAATTGCAGGAGATTGTTTAATTGTTATTTTTGTTTCGATTACAATGTAATTTGATGAGTATTAATTCATCTCGCATAACTGTTAAAACTTGTGCAGGGACACATTTTAAAATCCCTGGCTAAATTGTTACTCCCAAATTACAAGGATAAGTGCCAGTTTCAATCAGAGACTTGTGTATCTTCTCGGCTATGAAACCAAAGTGATAAAGAATTCTTTCAACCGCTTGCTACATCGACCTCCGCATGACTCACGGCATAACGAAGAGACGATGATCAATCGAACAAATTGATCTGAATCGTTTATAGTCTGTAATAACCTGTCACTCAGTCAGTAATTTAGATTCATTAAAGCCAGGCAGAGTGTGGGTAAAACAATCAATATGGTATGACGGAAAGCAGGAAGCAACGACCGTCTACCCCCTCATACTGACTGTCAGCTCCCCCGAGAGACAGGCGTGAAGTGATGGGTCCATCCTGGAGCTACGAGTGCTATGGTTAATATAACAAAATATCGATAAACAGAAATGACACCTGCTGACAACAAGAAACAATCACACCTGTTACGATTCAAAATTATTTGTTTTCAAATACTATGACAATGGTACTTTTATTGTAAAAATTGTGATCAGACTTTACTACAGAGAGAATAATAACTTGTTTCCCTTTAGCTGTAGGCGGCCTACTTGATTTTGTTCGGATCATAATAGCCATTAAGTAGGACCCTCCGTCATAGAGTATATAATTGAACACCTTCCTAATTAATTTCATTCAAGATATTTTGGCGTGTTTAGGAAAGTTATGTCTTTACACTTATTCCAATCAAAGACACGTCAGATACCGATGAATTAGTTGGGTCTTAATATACATTAGATATAATCATATAGTAAATATTCAGGTACATGTAAGTTCGCTAAAATAACCTAATGCCTCTTAGAATGTAGGACTACCTACCTGAATCCATAAACTGAAGAACCGGAAATCACTTCATAATATCAGATCCGTTAATCCTTGTAACGAGCAAAGCACTCAACGAGACCTTCAAGAAAGAAAAAAAAAATCACTTACACTCGAACATGACAGTTACTTGTGTTTCCAATAAACCCATGAAAGCTAAGTTCAGTACAATAGAATACGGGACAATAATTGCTGTATTTGGATTTCGAAAAATCGAATTCTTTTTACAGATGCTTTATATTCAATATGCTTTTCAATTATCTTTTTTAATCAGAGAAGGTTGCAGAGATACCGAGCTGCCCTGTCTTCCGTTCATCATATCCTAGCATTATTTTAAGTATTAAAATACTTAATATGGATAACAAATTAAAAGTGCTTTTATAGGGTCAATTTTATCACAGAAATAATTGATTGGTTTCCATGGTGATTGATGAGTTTACCCCCCCCCCTCAATTCCTAAACTTCATTTAGGTTATAAGCCATTCAAAATTGACATTATAGAGAATTTAAGGCATTCCTTCGCGGCATGCACCCTTGTTTTGCTTGCCAGGTTAGCCAATTTCTTTCACTTTCCCGTTTAGACAATTTCCAGCCCTGATGATAATTAGCTTTGACATTGGCTGTCAGCTCCTGATTGGTCTACCCGATAGAGGTGTCGCTTTGTACATGAAGACTTCAGATAAACGAGGGCTGAAGTCAAAGGTGTGTCATGCATCTATCATTGTCTAGTGTAAACCATTCCTCACATACTTTTTTAAAAGTTTATATGTTTTTATTCCTTGTAGTTTTTGTTCTTGCATTATAAATTTGCGCATATATTATACAATGTATTTCTATATATTCTCGATCTTATTTGTGTATTCATAATTTTTTTGTTTATAAGTTCTTTATTTCATGTTATGTAAAACGCTATGTACACTGTACATGTTGTTTGCGGTATATCATTATTTGCTGTGCGTACAGCATATTCATGTCTCGGTACAGACGCCACCTTTTCGATTAAAGAAAAACATGAAAAGATATAAGCTGAAGACAACCAAGTGATACATCGTGGGTGTGTGGGGGGGGGGGGTACTGTGCCCTTTTTACTGTCCCTTTCGGGTATTTGCGGGCTGTCATTTATCCGATTAACGATTGATTTTCAACAAGTTTTCAGCGTTGATGGACAATCTGTAATTGCACATTCTATCGGCCTAAAGGACTAAAACGTGATAAATACAAAGAAAATTTGCCCAATACATTGTTACTCTTTATAGAGAAAAGAACGCCAGACAAATAGACAAAAAACTCGCTGTTTGTTTTGTATTGGGTCTACTTGGTTTCACGGTCACGCAGTGTGTATGTATTTGAAACAGAAATCTGTTTTCCTATCAGCTCCCGAGAATAGCTACCGCATCGCCTACCTCATTATAGTCCTTCCTCTCAAATCTCCGATTTAGAATGATGATTTGTCATGTGAAATTCCCTCCAGTGCTCCTATGCCATAAATCTCGATTTAAAGGTAACATTTCAACATTTGCTAAAGATGATGCACTATCGATGAAGCTTATTCGGACGCTCATTGGGCGTATGAACACGTTAGTGGTTTATAATCCCTGTTGTTATAGAGAGACTTGTCATAATTATCAATTTTCTTTCTTTCTACTGGAATGAATTATTTTTCACTCGGGGTTGCTTTTTCGAAAGTCTTTCTAACCGTTTGATTTAGTTTGGACGATGCCGTTCAGATGTTACTTGTGATGTGATGGTTTGTGCTTGTGTTAAACCATGGACCCTACTGGTTAAACTATGGCACATATCCTTGTTCTTAAAGGTACTATGTCCCTTTTGCAGCCAACGTCAAATGCTGTAGAACTTTGCAGGAATTATGAATATGTCATGTATGTCCTATCTGTAAAATTCAAACGTTAGCAGTGTCCTCATATTCAAATTATGCAAGGAAACCCGTTTACTTGCTAGACTTCGCTGTCAGACACTATTGAGTGACTGACTGGCTTTTTTCTTCTTTGGTAATAACATACATGAAAAGAGTTTTTTAAAGGGTACATGAGCATTTGTCTACATCAATAACCCACTTCTTGTGATGACCAAGATTAAACTGATTGAATCTTTGCGCAGCATAAAACGTATGACCATTCGGTACAATTATTGTCTGAAAATCAAGACTATTACTTTTGGGCTCTATAGCCCTAAAGTCGATTTGACAACAAATAATCGTTTTTTTTCCCACTTGAAGACATTTTCAAGCCCCACCTTTCTTAGGGAAGTTCTAAAATAGTATTATCTTATTTATTTATTTATTATTTATTCAAACATATTTATACAGGAACACAAGATTAGAAATAAATCTGTTTTACATATTGGACCTGGTATGAAAAGCATAGTAAAAAGTAGTAACAATGATAATTCAGTATTCAGAATTCAAGTATGAAGTATAACAAGGTAAAATACAAAATAGATACAAATTAATACAAAATATGATAACATAACAATTCAGGTCCTTAACAAAAATGATTATAAATATGAATGGTGGCTACATAGTGCAATATCAAGTAGAATTGAAAAGAACAAAAATATAGTCATATATGCAAATGCAAGGTTTCAGCTTAGGGGTTGGGGTCATTACAATGGATTCGATTTTGATTTTTTTTGTACAATAATTTGAAAGTATTCAGAGACTGAGCATTTTGAAAGTTATTTGGTAATAGATTCCACACTTTAGCACCAGAATATTTTAAACACTGACAAAAAAGTTGAGTGTTTGGTTTAGGCGGCACAACTTTATAAGGGAATTGGCATTACGTGTATTCAGTCCATGTCTATCGAAATGCAGTTGGAATTTAACTTTTTCATTTTTTTGGCCTGCAAATGGGACATAGTACCTTTAATGAACCTGTGTTACACTGCCTCTTGAATAGATAGACTAGCCCCAGATATTCAGGTCTTTCCAGAGATTACTTTTATTCAGAGTCACAGCAGCCCATATTTTGTTGGAGCACATGACAAAATCATTTCATTTAGGCCTGGGGATAATGAAGAACATGTATTGTTTTATTAACCAACCTGACCGATAGGCGATGTCAAATAATCAGTGGCCATGTAAATAGTATTTGCTTCAATCACAAATAGTTTCAACTAAAGACGTATCAAATTAATGACCGATTTAGTCAGATCGAGAGATCGAGAGATACTGTGAGGCATCCCATGACATCGTCAGGTTAAATGAGAGCTCATCCTCCTCTGATGATGGACTGATGCATGTATGAAATAGAATCCTATTGTAGACTAAAAATGATTAGTGTATCAATGTCACCAACTCTTTATTTGATAATCACTAAATATAAGGTTCCTGTGACTGAATAATGATCTAAAAGAAGGGGAAGAACAGGGTTGTTACAGATTTACACACTTCGTTCCAACTTTACTTGAGGTTAATCGTTTTGCGGCTCATCAAAATGACAGAGCAGCTCTTTATTACTAACCTAGTTTTTATAAAAAAAATCATATTAGATGATGGTGAATGCTGATCACTCAGCTACTTTTTGAAAGAACTGTCTGGAAATGTTTCTGAATAATTATTTAGTTTTGCTTTAAAGATGAACATTGGTAACACTGACTAACACATTTAACATTTTGTATCAGAATTTAAACTATTTTAATTCAAGAATCGAATACGGAAGCAATATTTATTCAAGGGAAATTGCTGTTATGATATTCCTATCCATGGGAAATGAGTATGATATCGCCCATTAACAATGTTTGCCTTTAACCGGGCTCTACCAGAAAGCAACTTGCTATTGAAGGACACACAGCGATGCGCCGTTGTAAAGTGATACAAAAATATTCCTAAGTAAGTTTTCAACTGACAATCCGACATCTGCATCTTGAAGGACAGAATAAATATTGATTTATCATCATCCCATTATCAGGCCAAGTTGTCACGTGACAAAGCCCATTGGCGTCTGACCTTATATTGACTTCTAACCCTATGGTGTTTGTGAAGAGTCTTTCTTGACAGTAATGGATGCTATGATACGATGTTGTTCTTGTTTGACCCATATTTCGCACTCTTTCTCCCACTCTCTCCCTCTCTCTCTCTCTCTCTCTCTCTCCCTTTCTCTCTCTCTCATTCTCCCTCCCTCTCTCCCTCTCTCCCTCTTTCCTACTCTCTCCCTCTCTCTTTCCCCTTTCTCTCTCTCTTTCTCTCTTTCTTCCTCCCTCTCCCCTCTCTCCCACTCTCTCCCCCTCTCTCTCTCTCGTTCATTCGTTGCAAGAAGCTGAAGTCATTTACGTCACAGCTAGAAATGAGCATGGTGGTATAATCAACCAGCAATCAATTTTTCACATATTTCATCGTCAGAAAGTTATGTGGCTTTAATAAAATGACTGCGTTGAAAATCGATTTCATTTAAGGCTCAAATATAGATTTTGGGAAACTTTAGTGATTTATCGACGGTGGCACGTTTCCTGCACCCTCACTTGTATCATGAATAGCATTCATGAATAGGAGAACATTAATAATAAAATGGCCTAATTGCTATGACATGGCGTTTTCCTTTGAACGATTTGAAATTCAAAAGAGAATAGTGAATGGATATTTTTTCTGGATTCTGTATGTGTATATTGGTATCACTATTCTCCCGTTTATAGTCGTTGCAGAGACGTAAAGATTACACATCACTCAGCCAAGAAACTAGGTTAGAACCGAAAAGCCGAATATGATATGGCCAAAATCCGTTCTTTCTTCATCGATGTGTGAGCTTGGTGGGTTCAGTTTATCTTTAAAACACTCTTTTGTGCAATCTATTTCTTTGATATGCCAGGCATTTCTTCTGAGATCATAAATATATCATCGGTTAGCAGATTGATCGGTTCCCGGTCCCAGTTCGACATTAGGCACGGACTTGAATTGTTTGTAGGTCATGATCTCTAATAAAATTGATACGGTAATTGAAAATTTATAGTTCCCCAGACATCTGGCTTTCAGAATGATATGACGATGCCCTGGTTCCACCTCGGATGCTGATAATGACCCGAAAGATAACATTATTCCAGATATTCCAGTTAAAAAACCTTTCGATGATAGTTTGAGGCAAATGAACAAATAAAGGCTTGTAACATTGGGTCGTAATTCTGTAGGTATAGTTTTTTTCTTTTTTTTTACATTCTGATGTTGATTGCCGTAGGTTTCTTGTAAGCTGTTTAATAACAAAATATTACATTTAGAACACTTCAAATCACTGTTCTTGTAGATCATTATCCTCATTCTTATTATTATAACATGATTTTTTAAACATTTTTTAATCGCTTACTCAAA
This sequence comes from Hemicentrotus pulcherrimus, assembly GCA_003118195.1. Lineage (NCBI taxonomy): Eukaryota > Metazoa > Echinodermata > Echinoidea > Camarodonta > Strongylocentrotidae > Hemicentrotus > Hemicentrotus pulcherrimus. Next base: position 47,801 of record BEXV01001795.1, read on the forward strand.
TTCCATCTATCAAATGAAACAAAAGTGTAGCGGCTACATGAAATAATAAATCGTTTTTTGGGTAATACTAAGAGATTTGAAATGGAAGTCGTATAAGGTTCGCCCTCCTTGATTTTTAATTATGTTGATGTTTATTAAGCTGAAAGGCTAAACGGTTTTTGTTTAATTACTTTTAATAATTGCAGGGTTACAGTTAACATTTTAGCTGCCTCAAATCTCAAGAATTATCAGAGCTATAAGCATAATCTTTAAACTTAAATATCTGATTATTTTTAATAATAATGATAATAGTGGATTTTTGTATGGCGTTCATGTCTGTCAAACTTGACACTTCTGGCGCTTCACTTGATTTCTTTAGACAAAAAAAGTCTGTAAAAAAAAAAAAGAGAGAGATTTTTTTTTTTAACGATGCTTCTTTAACCTGTAATGCAACTAGTGAGCAATTTATCATCTATGCTGTCAGGTGCATGTGATTGTTGAGCTTTTGATGGTTGCAATCCTTACTGGGGTCATTTCGTATCATGCAATGAATTCACAACTGAATAGTGTAGAAACCATGCGGAGAAGGATATAAAACTCTTTAAAGTTGTTATCTTCAGCTTGCCGATTTAGTAAGCGTTTTTTTAACATAAATCTTCTATCGGGAAGGAATAAAACCTAGTGAGCGTGGTAACATGGATACCTAAATTATTTGCATACGAATGTAATATAATTAAAAACATACAGCTAGAACATTATGTACAGCGTTTTGTTTTTTAAATTACGTAGTCGATTTGTGTTAAAAACCATTAGTAGAGGCGTCGTGTTCTAGAGGATACGTCACCGGACTGTGATACTCCACAGGGAGCGGAGCGTGTGTACTATATCATGTGCGGATTAGTGATCCAATCCAATTACCGGAGTAATAATACACATGTAAAGCTCTTAGAAACGTAGTATAAGGCGCTATGCACATGTTAGCATTATTATAAGTGATATTAGATACTTTAAAGAAATCTCTCTTTTTGTATCCGTTTGATCCTAGTTGAAATGCTTTGTTTCCATAGAGCTAAGAGGAACCATTTGGAAAATAGAAATGGATAAAGGCCCAATAGCGAACAGACAATTTCACTTAGGGGAGTTCATGAAATGCCTCATTAAAATTATTCGTGCACCAATTAAATCGCTATGTATCACTGAATTATAATCCGCTATAGTCCTAATTCTCGCGGAGGTCTGTAAATAGTGAAATTTTCCCTGACATTTATTCTGTTTGCGAATAAATTTAGGAATTCTCGATGTTCCGTGACAGGAGAATGGAAGAGAGGAAGTCACAATCCGGACACACGCGTCAGCCAGTGATTGATGTCAGGAATATTGCGTTAATTGATATCTGAATGATCCGCGCCACATACCTTTTATTTTCTCTCCCTTTGTAAAGGATAATGTAGTATTTTATCTTCCTCTACCTCTCTTTCTCTCTCCGGCACCGTTCATCATATCATTGTTCTATGACAATTTTTTTAGTGAGATCATTAAGTTTTGTTCATCTTCAAATTAAAAAGGGATTTGATTACAGATACCAAGCAAAAAGTAGCGTTTTGTCGCCATTGTCCAAACACACGCCTACAGACAATTACGAAATAAAGTTTTTTTTTTCTGGGAACTATTATTGTTCAGTTTATTTATGTTTTTCCTGATCTCATTTTCCTGTAAAAATACCTGAACCTAAATAGAAGATTTAATGGGAAAATATCTGACAGTGCTGACAAAGACTTAATGTTGATAAAAAAAAGTTTTTTTTCCTCATTGATACAACCCGTGGAGCGTTTGTGTCAATCATTTGTGGTATACATGACCTAATGATTGATGGTAATGGCGTACATTTAATGCTACAATGATAATTATAAGCCTCTTTATGTCTATTTAACTAACAATGATTAGGCTGAAGAGCTTCAAACAAAATGAAGTAGTTTGATTCGTTTGTCAGAACTAGACATTTCCTTTAAAGTATTCGCTACCGTGAAGATGCACCCGTCCCTTTCCAGATGAGCCAACCAAGCAAGTATCTTTATCCACTCCTAATTGTTTTCAAATGTGCCATCTTGGATTGCCTGGAATCCCAGCAATGATGGATGCATTATGGATTGTACACATGTTCATCTCGTATTATTTTGATCTCATTTCACACTCCATCTGGACTCTAAGACTGTGGGTGTGCGTGTGTGTGACGAGCCATGTGAACTCTTAGACTGTGTGTGCGTATGTGTGTGTGTGTGACGACTCTATCTGAACTCTAAGACTGTGGGTGTACTTGTGTGTGTGCGTGACGATCCACCTGGACTCTTTGACTGTGGATGTACGTTGTGTGACGACTCAATCTGAACTCTAAGACTATGGGTGTGCGTATGTGTGTGTGACGACTCTATCTGAACTCTAAGACTGTGGGTATACATGTGTGTGCGCGTGACGATCCATCTGGACTCTTTGACTGTGGGTGTGCGTGTGTGTGACGACTCTATCTGAACTCTAAGACTGTGGGTGTGCGTGTGTCTTTGTGACGATCCATTTGGACTCTAAGACTGTGGGTGTGCGTGTGTGTGACGACTCAATCTGAACTCTAAGACTGTGGGTGTGCGTGTGTCTTTGTGACGATCCATTTGGACTCTAAGACTGTGGGTACGCGTGTGTATGACGACTCAATCTGAACGCTAAGACTATGGGTGTGCGTGTGTCTTTGTGACGATCCATTTGGACTCTTAAGACTGTGGGTGTGCGTGTGTGTGACGATCCATCTGGACTCTAAGACTGTGGGTGTGCGTGTGTATGACGATATGAGCGAGAGGATCCTACTTCGTGTTTACAGAGAACACCAGAAAGGCTCTAACGTGATTAAGTAATCAGTTTTGAACTCATGAAAAACACAAGTAGCTATACGATTGTCTAAAGCTTAAAATTACATAATCTTGATCACATCTGTAGACCTGTAAAACGTTAAAATACAGTTAGCAGCATAGGTTTTTTACATTTAAGTATTTACACAAAGTCAAGTGTCACACATGATTAATACAATTGTTGTGCTAACTCTCTAATGGTGCTGAACTGACGATATTTTCTAGATATTGAACAGATACAGGTGAGAACGGGAAGACTAGTCACTTAATTTCACGGTCATTTTTATTCAAAACAATTTACGATTATTCCATAGTCTCTCGATGTAGGTAGATAAAACAATTTTTTTTTAAAAATCGATTGTAGTGTGTGTATGTTTTTTACCGGTATTATTCTTAATTAATTTACTTTCGATCTAGCCCTTTAAGGTAACAGATGCCTTTTTCTGAAAAGAAAGATAGCTTTGTCTGAAATTGTGGTTCGATGAACATTATTCAGGTAGGCCTACCATGGATGGTCCAAGAATGCCTTTAACCGTGTTATCTGTGTAGCGCCGCGGAACAAGAATGTATCGCCTTCTGAAACATTATTTTTATTTTTAAAAAAGAGAAGGAAAACAAAATCGACAATTTTGTAATGTAAAGTGAAAGAAAGTACAATAAGGGTCTTGGTAGTAATCCCAAAATTTTCTCTAGATTTCAATCATACATCAACCTTCATTTACTCAATCTATGTGCACAAATACCAAACATATCAAACAAATTAATGATATCTCTCTGAGAATAACACAGAATCATACGTGGTCTTTTTTGTAAAAGGTATACTTTAAAAAGAATTGGGCAAAATTTTACCCATACTGTCCCCCAAAATGTCATGTAACATTTCACAAAACTCTTAAAAAAAAGTAAATGGTATAATAAAAAGTGCTGTTGCAAGGAATTAAACAAATATAAAGTATTTATAGGTAGATAACCTTTATCATTATAATAGGTAGGAGCTGAGGTGTACAGTATCAGTTAGGTCATCTATCTGCCAAAAAGGACACACTATTAGTAGGTACAGTAGATACACACACCTAATGCACGAAAGGGTGCCGGAAGGGTATTCACTTTAGCAGACATAACATAAGTGACTTGCAGCCATGAGTTAAGCATGGACTAGATAAAGGTGCAGTCTTTAGGGCCTACATCTGAAGTTCAAAACTAGTTTCAGGTTTTAGCCTTTAAGGTATAGATAATGGCGAGTAAGCTATACTTTACAGGTGAGATTAGCTTATTACAAGGCTTATTTGTGTTTTTATGATATTATGGATTACAATGTCTGCAACCTAGGATTATTGGCGAAAGAAAAACACATCCGTGTATTTTAGTTTTGTGATGAGTGAGTGAGTGCGGGCTAGCGCGTGAGTGGGTAGATGGATTGAACAACTAAATGGGTCTACACTTATAGACCTGTTATAACTCACTTAGCAAAACAGTGAGAGAGACACACACACACATTCATTTTTTATCAATATAATCAAAGAATGTTCGAATAAAGATAATTTGACTATGGTATTCCTCTTGTTGTTTTTCTAATGTCCTGAGTAGTTTATAGCTCTGATAGCATGTTAATTCATGTTTCATGACTAGGCTATATACGGTAGAGATGAAAGTATATTTGTTGACATCGTCTTTGCCTTTGAGGCTAGACATTTATAAATCCTTTCTAAGTGCCCCTTGTTTTCTCTCAATCCCTAATCCATGTTCCACATAGACCCAGACGTTCATTCCTCTGTTAGGTTTCTGACCCAGTTAAATAGCCGCCGCCTTTTCGCGATTCTACTGATTGACACCTCCCCATGTGGGAACCAAGAACCCCCTTAATATGGAGAATAAAGCCGGCACATCTAAAGCTAGTAGATTACTCATGGGGAGGTATCACAAGTCAAAACAATCTGAATGCTTTAAGAACGTCTCAGGGTAGGGGTTATGTTGTTTTGAAATTTAGGAGAATTTATCGGGAATTTACGATCCTCCAGACTCTTGTCTGAACGCCACAATTCATGCATGGATTTAAAGATTGTACAAAAAATGTTCGATTTCATTTAAACCCTCCTGAGAGGCTTCAGTATACTGTGAACATGAATATCTGTTAACTGTTTACAAATATTTACTTCGATATCATCAAGATGAATTCTAACTGTATATTAATTGAATCAGTACTAAAAGCAATACATTGTTGTCCTCTTTTCTTCAAAACTAAATCATTAAACCAATCATGTGAATAATGATTTAGAAGACTAGTGTCAGGTTACAACAGGTCAGTATAATGGTAATCTTTCATTAAATTAACTGATTAATGTGAATTCAAAATATGGATTATCGAAGGTGGGGTACAAAGACGTCGCAACAAAATTCGTGCGCCACGATGTATGTTAAAACAGAATGGCAGACGAAATCTGTCAGATTATTTGCACAAAAAAAGCGGTAAAATAAGTGTGTCATATCTATATTTATTTATATTTGTGTTTAGATCGATATGATGATACTCTGCTTTAAAGGCTCATTTTTGCCTAAGGAAGTAGGCAGTATATCTCCGCCCTTCAACGATAAGCAGTAGTTGCTTGTCGCATTGGTCGGAAAATTCCTCTAGAGTCCATGTAGACAGCTTGATAGAGTGATCACATTTTACTCTATAACGCGTGAGGAAGTGCTGAAAATTAAATTCATTACAATTTGGATGCTTTAATATGAAACGGTGCGAAATGCCAGTAATGCCAGACTGATCCTGCCTTATACAGTATGTACGTCCACGATACGAAGGGATGTTATTCTATAATAGTCTGGTGGTTGTTGCTCATCGATCCTTGGATATAACTAGTTAGGATGACCAATGCGTTGCTAAGGAAGTCCAATCGAAATACTCTATAGAAATGCAAGTTTATCGTGATTGAAATTAGTCGAGGGAATACTCGCGAAGCTGTTAGCATTTAGTGTAGTTACTGGCTTTAGAACGTGCCCTGCAGTGTACTGTTTAAACTTGCCCCCCCCCCCCCCCCCCCC
>BEXV01001795.1:54301-79482 GCA_003118195.1 Hemicentrotus pulcherrimus
ATCCTGTTAAATGTATAGGTTATTATCCTCCAAAGTTGTGTCTCTGCTTGATGTCTCATTGTCTGGTGATAATGTTTTCTTTGCCCAAAAGCTTTGAAACTGGAGATGAGGTTGTCAGACGGTTGGACAAGGCGGACGGGTTTAATGTCCTCTCTGATATCCCTACAAACATTTCACATGCAAATCGCTTGGGCAAAATCATATACTTTCATGTAAGTGTTTTTTTTACGAGTTGTTGATTTATTGTATAATCATATTTACAGCGAGAACATGATCAGTTTCCATATAAACTTCTCTAGATTTCTTTCTCATTTTTCATAAAGGAATATGATGGAGTAAATAATATTCTAAACCATTTTCAACATGGGAATGATCGCACCAAACTGCAGGAAATGTGTGGTCATGGATTCACGACTTATTTGTTAAAATGTGACTGAAGGGGGAAATAGGAGGAAAATACTGAAAAAGAAAGGGATAAATTCAGGACGTAACACAAATAAAGAAGAAATGTGACAAGAAGGAGCGACCGAAGAAGCCGTTGAAGAGGAAAAACAAGGTGATGTCAATGAATCTTTGATAATCCCTCAGACAGAGACCTATACATGTATAACATAGGTAACAATGATACGAGTGGACTTGTGTAGTGGATAAGTAACCGGGCTATAAACTAATGGAATGGGTTCGAATCCCTGTCACAGGGATAACGTCCTTTGCAAGACTTTAATCTACATTTGCCACACTCCACCCAGGTGAGGTAAATGGGTACCTGACTTTATCCTTGAATTGCTAGAGCGCTATATTAGCAGGTAAGCAGGGGTTAATTATTGTGGAGTGCCAGGACAGTCAAGCCGACAGAAATGATAGCCATACAAGAACCCACTATCATTATTATAATTACACAGTAGTTTGAACTATAAATAGTTTGGCATCCATACTTGTCCATCAACCCTTCGGCAATCATTGTCCAACGTTTCTATTTCATGATCTCTCTATTTTTACTTTTTAGTCATGTGGTCTGACAACTGGGTCCATACATAACCTACGATGTCTGATACATGATCTCATGTAGACCTACAATTAGTCCATGGGACCCACCAAGATAGGCAGAGCTGGATTCCTGGCATTTTATTAATACAGGTGTCCCCAGTGGGAATCAATTCCATGGGAGATGAAAATATCCCTCCAATAACAGGGGGAGAAGACAAGACAAATATGACCCCTCTGCTCTCAGTCTAGAAGGCTTCTTGGGTGTCGAAAGAAAACAACTAATCCATACTCCGATGGGAAATAGGCAGCGGCCGAAACGAGTTCAAAGACAGACGACATCGTCCACAAAACGGGAATGAAAATTAGTGGTCAATTATGGATGGAATTTGTATTGTATGAGTTAATCCATTCGACTCTTAAGGGGATTGGGTAGGACTGAGTGAGGAATAGGGAAACGGAGAGACATGATGGATGTAACAAGTAATACGTGGAGGCTCATATAAGTAATGAAGTAAAGTGTTGTTCCAGATAGATATATAGGCCTATAAATACAATAATTCGGTGGTATGAATACTAACATTTTGACATTCGATTTGTTATGCTTTTCAAGAAGTGGCTCAAAAATTTGGAAAATTCTAGCAATACATGACATTTGGCTCGCTAAAATCATGTAAGATACTATATCTGTGGCTAAACTTGCCCTGCGGTCTTTTTAATCATCCTTCAAGTTTATGTTAAGACAGAACAACATCATGAACACTATATCAAATACTACCAATATGATAAACGAAGAAGATAAGTTTACGAGACAGACTTGCCGTGAGCATAGCATTCTTGACATGAATGTCATGACGACATGAATACCTACGGGTGGGCCTAGTAGATGACAGTGCCAATCACGAAGCAAAAAATGAATTTCTACCAGCTATATTTTTTCAAAAGATAGGAGACGAACGTCCTACAATTTGCTAAAGAAAGTAGTTTACTAACATCACATTCGCACATTTTTTCTTTGGTTACAATATTACAAATATATGCTGACATTTGTCACTGTGACCCACGCATAATAAAGAACGGCATATTTCTCAGACTGCACACTTACACAATATTTTCCTTGATACAGTAAAATTATTGTTACAAATAAATAGATCAGTTGAGTGAACTTGTTGAATCGGATTTTCATGTTATCGTATGAAATACAGTAGCAGATAACTTATGCATTCTTTATATACCAAGTGGAAATTGCATCGGCACAGCAAGTCGTCTTCACAATCGACATTAGGGACTTTTAGATTCGCACGAAGACAATAGGTCTATGCTACGATCGACGTCCTTTTAAAGCACTGTCTTGAATGGACGTCACACGTTTCAGTCCACGCAAATCTAAAAGTCCCTATTCTTTTAATTACAGGAACGTGTTATTATTATAAAGGCAATTCTTGCCCTGTTCTTTAGCACTTACATAGGAATATTTCCGGCGAATTCTGATAAAAGTGATCATAATTGGACATCATACTAACAGCCCGAAAATGCCCAGGGTTGTGAAGGAATGTCCCGAAGGTATGTAGGATGAATAGGTAGTTTAGATTGGGCGCTTGTTAATAAGTCATTATAAAAGTACACACCATGTCCTTTGAGGTTAACAGCCAAACAGAACTAAATGCCTGCTTTGACAAATTATTAAAAAATAGTTTTTTAAAGATTTGATAGATACCCAGGAGCAAATTGTGTACTTAGCCCTGCGGTGTATTAACATTTTACCGTCTACCGAAGATAGCCAGAGGTTGGAACTCGAAACACTATAAGGTAAATAAACAAAAACAAGTTCACTCCGGTGACGGACTTGTAATGCTCTAGGCAGAAACAGGAGGCGGTCAGCGATAATATTTGGTGATTTGGGGAGTTCTGGTTGTCGTTTTAGGGATTTCTCCTTGCAGCGACAGGTTGGTGTCTAAAGGTTACCCCTAGCAACAACAGAGCAGACAAAAGGCCAACACGAAAGTAAAAACATGCATTGGGAAACGATGAAAACTCGACATGTAAGTGGTTCTACTCACGAGTAGTAGTTCCGCGATTTAGGTCATCCAGATAATATAGTAGAATATGTGCAGGTAATGTAAAAGTCATGTATGTGAGATGGTCACTCATTGCTAATGGATGCAATATCATTTGTAATTATTTGCACCAATTTAAATTCGTGGCCGTTCATGAATACTATTGAATTTAAAAGTGACATTCATTTTCGATTACGCTGTATAAAAAGATATTTATCCTTTTCTTTTCTGTTTTTATCATCTTATCTATATCTTTGTTTCCTTTTGTCTGCTTTGTCATCTACTTCAAAGGCGTGTAGTGAAATTATGATGGTGTGAAAACCTAAATGTGTCTATTATCTCAACTGGTGTCCATGTGATATAGTGCATATTAGATTTGATAGTGCTATCACGTGGTGTTTCGTTAGAGGGGAGGATGAGACCACACCATGACCCAGATGTGTGATGACACAATAAGGGAAATTTTGTTACATTAATAATAATAATAATAACAACATTTATAATGCGCACATATCCACCCAAAGAGATGCTCAAGGCGCCTAACAAGGTAAGTACATTAAACAAAAATAATTTAACATAATTAAATATAATTCAACAACGTTAATTACATCAGATTGTAAAATACACTACGTCTTAACTGAGGAGTTCAGACATTAGATAGGTTTTCAATTTTGTTTGGAACAAATTTTGATTGGCTGACATTTTGATTGAAATGGAGTTCCATAACCGGGGTGCAGCAGCTGTAAAAGCTCTGTCTCCCCAACTCCTCTTTGTTCTTAACTGTGTTAAATTTGTTGAATTAGAGGAACGAAGACCTGCACGAGAACTTAAAGAGATATTAAGAAGAGAGGAAATATATACAGGGACTGATCCATTTAGTGAACGGTAGGTGAGTAGTATATCAAAAGTATGAGTACCTTGAATGAACTTGATATAATGTAACTGATGTCGCTAGGTATAAGTGGCAAATCGATGTATAACTCAATCTCATCAGACTTTACGCTTGATAGTTTCTGTCCTCTGAATACAGTATCAAGGCCTCATACAGTCAGTGTTCCAGTCTTTACATAAAATTGACCTAGTTATTGGTTTCAAAATCTATTAGGCCTACCTTCCACTTTTTCTTTGCGTTTTGCTCATATGTTTGTTTCGGAAAGGTTTAAGTGAGTTTATTCGTTCAAACAAGAATGTAGAGAATTGAATTGTATCATTTCTCATGAACATGCCTCTAAGTTAAATGGATTTCGCATTATTGTGCTTTTAGACTTTATCAAAACGTTGACATGGATTAACCAGGAGTTTACTGCAATTATACCAGCTGTTTGCAACATTGAACGGAAACTACAGATGTAAGAGTATGTTGGTATTCACGACTACTATTGTCGTTTATATATGATACGACCGATTAATTACCAATTGAGACTCGACGGTTTGGAGATATTGATTGGAATGCATCACATTTGACGGGTTGTCTGACGTGTATTTTACCAATATTAACAAATAGGCCAGTAAATCAACGCAATGTCAACACAGTCTGTATATTCACGTTTGGAAAGATGCCATTCTCGTGTGAAGCATCAAAGACTGCGCCAGCCGCTGCCGCAGTCCGACGTCAGATAAAGAATGACATCTCACTATATAATAGCATCTTGATCTTTGACGCACTATTTGAGCGTGCCATCGTCCAAAAATGATTGCAAATGACCAGTGAGCCCACTGTAGGCCAATACTTGTGTATGGGGTCATTGCCTTCACAGACTTGATAAGCGCATGTAATAGCGCAAATAAATGACGCAACGTGTAACACGGTCATAACAGAACGTATAATGATGTTCAGTTGTACCTTTAAAAACATACTGTCCCTGATCGGATACCTGAGATGATGTAGAAAGGGAGGTCATGATCCTTGTCGCCTGAAATAATGACTTCCGGCTTGGGGGAGGCATGTTGGGACGGTATGAAGGCCAAGCTTAGCTGTCACATCTCAACAGGTGTGTCAAGAGTCAATGGCATCACAAGGGTTTCAAATCACGACGTGGGGGAGGGGGTACCTCGTGTTCTCCTTGTGAATAGCTGATGAAATTGGGCGTGTTATTTAAATTGAAATTTAGCAACTTAAGTCAAATTGATAATAATTAAAGTCGATTGAAATCACGCTTTTGTTATAATCTCTTTTTCTTTTAATAAATCAATGTTATTTCTATGTAATGGATTCCTATCTGACTTATGTCACTTATAATGATTTTTCTATATTGCTCTCAAATTAGTACCTGAAATATAACTAAAAATCCTGCTGTAGTGATTTCTGATCCAATGCTGAAAACATGGGCTTAACCTTGATTGATGAACTTTAGAGTCTCGAGACGCGTCCTCCTTCTCTTCCTCTTCATCCTATTTCTAGTATATAGGATGCAAGGTGTCTGATGTTGATTGAGATGCTACCGTGCTACACGTGTGCAATGGTGGACATTTCAGGATCAAACTCGGAAACAAGGATCAATATCACTTGCTCGCTTCCCCATTCCATTGCATTCTTTTCATTGAAGCGAAGGATGTGGTGCAACTGTTCAGCGAAAACAGATATCATTATACGAGTCTGAAGATAGCTTGACAATATTCCAATCATGTTTTATTTTAAACGGACGTTTATACAATATGGAAAAAAATAAAAGAATTTGAGTTAAATTGAAGAGACGAAAATCCGAGCACACCTATTAACTTAAACAATAAATGTTAAGTAATTTCTTCAAACAATGAGGTGAAGGGATCATCCTGATCTTAAGCTACATACATGCATATTCCAACATCAGTTATTCCTTATTTCTTTCAAGCATTTGTCCTATAAATATTGTACTGATTTATTCGTATATTGACACCATATATCTTTTTGGAAACTGCCCTTGTCTTCATATCTGCTAGTATCCCTGTTTCTAAGTATGGGTTTGTTCGGAAGATATTTATTTTCTTTGTTGGTTATAATTTGTTACAAGTTGAAATGTAACTGATTGTTTCCAAATCTTTCTCTTTTTAACAGGACTGGAAATTGGTGTGAATTTAAGAGGACGAAACAAATCACATGTAATGTTCGCAATGGCACAGAAATGTATATACAACGCACAGTAGCACCATGGTGTAACTATCAGCTTCGTACTCTATACGGTCAATTACAGCATAAAGATTGTACCAAATCAGCTTATCGGTAAGTAAATGATAGTTTTGTTCTAATTTATTCACCGTTGATTCATGAGACCTTGAAAACATTATCATATAAGCCATGGGTAATTTGTGAAGACGCGATTTATAACAGACTATTTTTTTTAGTCAACTTTCGTTTTTGTCCATTATATAAGTTCGTTGTTTGTTTTGGTTTGCTTGTTTGTGTCTGTGTTTGTTTTTACTTTGTTAAAGTAGGAAAATTCCTATCTGCATATTCGTTATTTTCTAAATATTTTTCCTACTTTCTGACAAAAAAAAATTGCTTTTCAGCCGTCAAGTCTGTGATATACCTTTTTTATTATAATTTGTTTGTAAAAAATAATTTATTCTTTTAGATATCTTACCTGATAAATGTTGACATAAATTATAATAGGGAGAAAGGGTTTTTATAGAACGACTAAGAAAACAGAAACACATTGAATATGTAGACTGAGGGATCGAAAGACAGCGAGAAAGAAAGAAAGATTTATAGGATATGAAAGGGTGAAAGTAAATGGCACCCACCAAAACAAAAAGTATGATTCGGAGAAAGTGGGCTTTGAAATAGAATAGCTAGATTGTCCTACTTCTAACATTATCACCAATGTCAATTTGAACAAAGTTTTAACCTAATAACAAGTTCAGCGAAACGTTCAAAGTTGAACACAACTCATTCAAAGGACGGGCCGACCTAGTTTATGAAATGAAAACAAGTCTCATAAAAATCACATTGGCCTTGGACGTTAATAATGAAAGTGCTGTTGTCATGTGAAACTAATTAATGTAGGAAACACAGGAGCGGTTCTGTACGTATAATCATGCGGGCTGGGGGAATGGGTTTTAATTGTTGCTTGTTTTGTTAATGTGCTTTGCGAATAAAAGCAAACCTAAAGCCCTCTAGAAAGTCTACTGTGCAGGAGAAACAGCGAACGGAAAATTGTGTGCATCGTACGTGATTTAATAAATGTATGAAGATAATTACTGTCACCCTGGTAACTTATTATCCTTGAAAGTGCAAAGGGATATAGTATACAAATTTTATAAAGAAATATCAAACTTTCAGATCAAAGTGAAAACTTTATAATCACAAAATATCTGACAAATTTCAGATTACAAATTACAGATTATAAGTGGTGTCAAATTTATTATTTTATTGTATAATCTTATAACCCATTTTTGGTGCGCAGGTTCGTGTATTTTCCATTTTTCTAAGTCATTGACCAAAATCTGTTTTGAGCAACTTTGCTTTTATTGTGCTGTCATAACATAGATGGCCCTAGTTTGACACGACTCAGACGTTTCGCTGACGCCCCGAGTGATTCATCCTTCCGTGCAATGAATACATCGGAAGGAACCTACTTAGTAAAGCGATGTAAGACGCAGCGAAATGTCAACACCAGTAGCGGGCGCAGTAATGCGCGCAAGGCTATCCCTCTCTCTGCATGTCACTACATTAAGACAAATCAAAATACTTTGCAGGTGGTACCGGCTTGTATTGGCCTTTCTTTAAAGCACTCGACTAGTTGAAAGAACTTTGTTCCATTGGGGTATGGCAAATTGAAATTTGAATGTCGTTGAGACATTTAAATGAAGAATAGCTATACGACCTTTATATTTGGAAAAATGGTTTTTGTTTTAACTGTTTTTTAACAGTTTGTCAACAATCCATCTATAATCAAGCTAATGAAATGTTAAGATGATTTAGTCTATGCCTATACAATCATTCAAGGTGGAGAGGAATAAATTACATTTGTAAGATGGTAAACTCCACATTTGGCTCGATGCCAAGATCTAAATTATATAGAAGCGATGAGCGGTTAAAGTGATTATTACTATATGTTTTCAAAGGTTTGGGAAATTGAATGATAGATTCTAAGCGAGTGTGAGAGTTTTGTATGATAGTGAAAGAATTGTTGAAGTGCTTTTAAATATCTGTCAATCATTTCTTTCAAAAACAATGAATTATGCCTTATAAATTTTGAATGAGAACAGCTGCTCACACACAATTACCCCACGGCGATACTATGGGAGAAATAGAGAATACACGTTACCTATATTAATGTAGGAAGCACAAGCAATCACAGCTTTGCCATATAATACAGTACTGATCATTAAAAGTACATCATTTGATAAACATGCACTTGTATAACAAAAGTAATGAAAATAAAATACCGAAAGTCAGAATAGTTAATCACATCCATTGGGAATTACTTCTTGGTGTTCTCACCATACTCGTAAAGGCTAAAGCAGCCTTTAATCTTGTAACGCCTGAATAATTAAAAAGTGTTACTGAAAAACATCATACACAGCATGAACAAATATATTCCGATATATTGGAGTATTTACAGCTGTCTTTTATTTCATGTTTCGTTCTATTGTTCTCACTTAATGGTTTTATTTTACCATTTGGTTTTACCAAGTGGGTAGTTAATTTAGGGTCAACACAATCTCGGTAGGTAAGGTTGCACCTGTCAGTCTTCATTTCAGGTCTAGAGACGTGAGGTGTTCCATGTTTTGTTACAATTTATTTATGTTTCATCATAATTGCTGGAAGCCCAAATATTGATCAACATGACAAAGGGAGAAGTAAAATTGAAATAGGAATAGTGATGTTTTTTATTTATCTTATGTCTTACATGTTCGGTCGATTGTTCAAGGTAGAAACTGAGCAAAATGATCAAGAAGCTTTATGAATAGTATGTGCTCTAATTTTCATAGATTTTCATCATACAAAGTATAATTTAGTAGTGATTTAAGACAAAGTCTAGGTTCTCTTTTGCAATACTTCTTTTCCCACACACCGCGGAAATCAGTGTGTTGCTAAGATATAAATGGAGCATGTGATATCTTGTCATACAATGAACTTTTTGATTGGATGAGGGATTCTCGTGTGATTGGATGATGTTGTGTGTCCTCGAGTGACCTCTATCTTTGTTCAGAGACATCTCTCACTGAGCGTCCAAAGTGGACACGGTTTGTTTACATTTCAACAAATTAGCGGGAAGTCGCGTTCAGTTTTTCGCGATTTGGTCTGATTTCAAATCAGCAAGAACCCCCACCGCACACCCTGTGCTTACTTATTCTCCATGCTCAATACTCCTATCTTTATTTGTCGTAAAACCTTAAATTTACTATAAATACCAGAAAATTACTGATTTGTTCAAAGAGTCATTTGGGAGTTTTCATATGACTCTCACTGTATATAATTCCTCACTAGTAAGTTTAAGAGGAATCCGAACGTTTTTTTTTTAATGTAACCATTTTCATAAAAGATGAGGTAAAAACCAGGTTGTCCTGGATCCTAGCCTATATTTTTCTGTCAAGAGACAGCCATCATTATCTTTCTTCCCGCAGACAACCGTTAAGAGCTTCTTGACGTCTTTCAGCTTCCACTAACCTTTTACCCTCACCTCACCTCTCCTCCCAACCCCTCCCAATCCCCAAAATAAGGGTAATCACTCTCCCAACCTTTTGCAAATATCTTCAACTATCTCCGTAAACAGAACAAGAATATATATATATATATAGGGCAATTAACTTCTCCACATCTTGCAAATATTTAAAACTATTTCCTTGAATATATGACAAATTGGAACCTTGTTAATGATGTATCGCAACACTCGGAACTCATTAAAATATGATTGGGTAACGCAGATTATCTTAATCTACGACGAACCTGATAGTTTATTATGGTTTGTACATCGCTATGCTCAATAAATCGTATACTTTTTCAACTGCTCTTCTATCAATCTGTAAATACCACAGTTTTGTGTAGGCCTAACTAGGTAACATACGGAAATTCTATACCTAATTAATCATGTTAAGCCGCCTAGTTATAGTATGTGTCGTTTAACCACTTTAATGGGTTTTGATATCTTCCCTTCTCTGTGCAAAGATATCGTCAAACCATCCCTCTCCTACTCTAGGTTCCTCTCTCCTCGTCGCAATACACTTAATTTCGACCCCAACCCCGACTATTATCAACGAAGTCCCTCTGACCAGGCTGACTGACCCACCTCCTGATGGGGTTTGAACTGACATAGATCTATTCGCATTGTTTTTTTGGCTCACCCGTCTGTCTAAGGTAGCCACTTCACAAAGACAGTAGATAATTATCGAAAGTCAATCGTAGGAGACAGTCATAAATCTACACATTTCCGAACCATCAGGAATTGATTAGCAGGACAAAGATTGTAATACTTTTAGTTTTGTCATGATGCTGGAAAATTTGAATAAACATTCGCAATTTAGGGTAACCAGGCCGAAATTGACCTTATCCCCCTATTTTTTCCTAGAAGATGTCAACACATTTGCAGTCAAAGTGTTTCTTTATTCATGTTTCCAAAATGAAGTAGTACAAATATCTTATTGTTAAAGATGATTCAGATTTTTTTCCTAACATATTTAGAGATTTGTTGGGGGATGGGCCTAGTATGAAATTTGTATCGACCACATATCAGTTTTTTTTAAGTAGGCCAATCCGTTTTCTATACCGATAATGCAGAAAAAGTCTCTTTTTTGTAGTAAAATTTAATAGACGGCTTGACATAAAGTTCAGGGTAGAAATTAAAGTTACGTCGGATCCCGATGAAGAAACCGGTTACTTTATTGTCATTCAAACCCTTGTCATGAGTTCAATTGAACGAATGCAGAAAAGGAAGTGAAACAGAGTGGCGGAAGTTTGAAATAAATCAGCCCAAGAATAAGAGAGTTATGAATGTTTGAAATAGGAAATCATTAAAGCTATGCGAATCTCAAATTGGCAATTCGGTAAGTGGATTGTGACGTAGCCACGTGCATTTTTCCCGTTTGTCGTGTACAAGAATATTTGGTTTACTCATATCAAAGTGCTATCTCCCTTGGGGCACTTCTCCAGAAAAATTATGAATATTATGTTATTATAAGTCTAGAAAAAGTCTAGAATAGAAAAGATCCCCTAAGTTTGGGGAAGAAATAAGAAGTCATGTTGTGTTTAGGATTTATGGGAAAGTTATCACAGAAATATCACCCATTCCGCCAATTTGAAGAGCGCGTACCTGGTGTGATTACAACTTTTAACAAATTATAACTACCTATTTTGTGTCCTATTTCGTTTAATTTTTTACAAGTCTGCTTTCTGTCATATTTCCACAATTCTTGGTAGTTGTGTCTGTCTTTTGCCTTCGGCAGTTTCATGTACATTGTTGTCCTTATATTAGTTTCAGAATCGGTTGAATATTTGTGTGTCAGTTTTAGAAAAGCACTAAAGGGTGTTATTACACCCACACCGCATGCAGTTTTAATATTCATCTTATTTAAATCACATTTGTTGTTATTTGAATCTTGTACTATAAGGGCCTTTGGAATGGAATGGCATTGATAGTATATGAAGTTAACAACATAGATGTGTATAGCTTAAGTAATGTTCAAGACTGTGGATATGACGAGCATAGAATGATGATGGGCGTAAAGGTTTGATTGACTTGAACTTTCTCACTCATCTCCACAAGGAATAGAAACACTCTGGGTGGGATGACATTAGAGCAACCACGAAGGAACATTGCCAGATATGTGAATCCAACCAAGTGTGACAGGCGGAAAGGCATTAGTTCCGATCAAATTGGGGAAATTTATCCACCTCCGGTTTTTCTTATACAGCATACACAGTGGGACGTATGTCATTTACTTAAAGAAAAGCTGGGAAATATAAAGGTTTTAAAGTCAATACGGTCATATATGATACGTATTTGTATCTCTTTCTCTTTCTTTTTTTACTTTGCGTAAATGGTAGGTACAGTAGGTCTATGGTGCCATAAAGACGCTCTGAAAAGTAATTATGAAAACTGTATCTGGGAAATCTCGAATATTGCAATTAAAAATAACGTTTATTTATCAGTGTTTTCCGACATTTATAGAAACATAGTATGTTAGCATTTTTTTCGACTTGTTTTCAATAACAGAACACTTTCTACACTAATATATCTCTTTTAGTCATTATTCAGAATTTCTATATAAAAATATAAATCAACATGAAAAAAATTATGTGTTGATGCGTAATAAAGAACTATTTCCCCAGTCAGTGAATTTGCTTGATGCTATCCTAAAAAAAAAAACTATCATGGAAGAACGCACGTGGAAGAGGCCTGCTGTGAAGGAGTAATGAGTTGTGTATTTTTGTGATTATTGGTACATAACAGTCCCGTAGTGCTATAATGCCAGCCCGGTAGCTAGGCGGTTATTGGATCTTACCGGGAGGGATGCCAAACCCTCAACCATTGCGCGAGGATCATTAAAGACCTAGTTCATATCAACAAATAATCTTCTCCATGATCTTAATTGGTATAGTATGCTCCGAACTGACACAGAATCATTTTGTAAGGCAGATGAGTTGATAAGACGGGAGGCTGCTGTAGTGGGCGAATAAGATATGGGGGACTTTGTGAAACTAACCAGGAGAAGGGGAATATCATCATATAAATTGTCTTGTATTGTATTAGTAATATTTCATTTCACTTTGTCGCTTTTAAGGTATTAAACATGTTGAATAATTAAAAGTTAGACAGTACCACCTGTGCGCTTAGAAACATCTGTATGAAGCGCCCTATAAATGTTATTATTATTATTATAAATAAAAGTGATAGAATATATTTTTAAAGTATAAAATGTGTCAGTTACATGAAAAACGTAATAAGAACGTGTTCAAAGGTGTTGTACTTCCTCAATAGAAAGTGAACACATTAAAAACGCCCAGACTCACAAAGGGATGTCAGTCTTCTTACAAAAGAAAATTAGGCCTGATTTGCACCCTAACCATCACCATCAGCCTTTCAGATTACTTTCAAATGAAAAGGATAGTGTGTATATAGAAGCCTATTGAGAAAATATTATGTTCTTTGTAATATAGTATCATGGTTATCCTAAGTGGGAATACTGTTGATACCTAGGTATCTTCGAGATTGATTCTTTTAATTAATATAATATCCTAAACCCCAATGGAGTCGAGAAGACTGATCATGATAGAGCTTTTTGATACATTAGTAGGCAGAAGACCAAGGTGTATATAGTGGATCAGACTGATATAAATCGAGTTTCAGGCATGCAAAAAGTTAGACTTGATTTTTTTTCTGGTCCCTTTATCCCTTCTATGTTAACCATTCACATTTGATTGTAATATTGATGTACTTTATGTTTTGGATAATAAACTTCAAACTCAAACTCAAACTCAAACTCAAACTTGGGAGAATTTTGATTTCGTAGTGTTGGTAGATGGCTTCTTAGAATAATTGTGGAAGCTATCTTTACCATTACCATGTAATCGATGTGTCAACATGTTAACTTGTATATTCGAAATGGTGTACTATTGCATTAAAAGTAGAATGTTTAGTTTACGTTGAATTAAATTCTATTTGGACAATCGACGTATGCCTCCTACATGAATTAAGATTTGTATATAATGCATTCGATGGGATAAATGTGATCTTAGCCATTTTTACAAAAAAAAAATGTAGTTTAAAATGTCATTATTTATCGTGATTAATGTATTCCAAACAAAGAAAATTCGCTGATTTCGGCAGCCTTTAAATGGCATGCCTTCAGTCTTAACACGGACACCCCATGGTCATCGAAACATGTTCACAGCAGATCGCAGCACCTCCAATATCAACCTCCTCACCTTTTAGGTAATTTGTGAATTACTCAAGCTGTTTCTCCTCACACCTACTCATCTTGAAGAGATTTCAACCCTAAATTATGACTGACAGATGATTTAGCCGGGGGGACGATCTTTGCAATAAACGGAAGATATGAATTTGTATTCTGAAAAGATTTAAAGAAGAGGAGGTCAGCACGTAGAGTGAAATTTACAGTTTTTGTTTCCTCTGCTTTGATTTTATTTGTTTAATATCGATTGAAAGGAAAACGCGGAGAGTTATCACGGGATATTAATAGCACTTTAATAATGTGATCCACAAGAGGCACCATTTTACGCAAAAAGCTTGTCCAAATGCACTTAACTTTTTTTTTGCATTGTGAAATATATGGCTTTAGACTGCTCGCACACACCTGAAAATGCACACCCTCTCCACATCCTTCCCCAAACATACACAGCCTGTCCACTTCAAAACCCCCACACATCCCACCATACACACCCTCTCCACACCCCACCCTGACACACGCACATTCTCTCCACACCCCACATTCACACACGCACGCCCTCTCCACATCCCACTCACACACACACATTCACATCCCACCATCACACACGCACACCTCTCCACATCCAAACCCACATGCACACACACCACGACTCCCAAAGTACACATTAACGTACACACACACGCACACAATCACATCCTCTCCACATCCCACCCCACACACGCACAAAATCTCCACATCCCACCATACACACACGCACACCTCTCCACATCCAACCACACGCATGCACACCACGATTCCCATAGTACACATTAATGTACACATCTACGCGCGCACGCACACACACCAACACATGACAAACGCACACACACATACACACAACACCTATTGCATGTTAGATATATGCATTTTATTTTGATAATTGGTTACAACATGAAATGCTTGGAATTTTCTAACTTTGTTTGTGGATCTCGATGTAAAAGCATCGAAAAAAATCATAGTTTGTGGCCATAATCTTTATGCCCATCTGAAGCTCAAATTGGTGTCTCTTTGAAGTTGTTCATGTCAAAAATTATATACAGGCAGGGTCACATTTTATTTCCTTGTTATCGTGACCTTTGGCATTCATTTACACGGCCTTTCTAACAAGAAGTAGTGCCCAGAGATACCCCACAGCTGGTAAAAATGAAGGCGATGATTTACAGCTAGACGCGTGTTTGAAGACCTTCAAGATGATCATAACTTGCGCGGTAATTGTAACGACTTCCAAACCAGTGGGAATTTATGACACGGAGATGACACCAACATTTCTTAAATTGGTACCGCCGATGATACCACACGTTCTTGTCACCTGCTTTTCTTGACGCGAAAATACACTCATGGGACTAGTCTTGTCATTCGACTTCTTGAAGAATGATAGCCATCGATCTGGATTAAATTATATTTATTGAAGTCTGTGTTTATATACCGATCAAATACTTCTAACTGTCATCAACTTTAGGCTAAATAGCATCAAAATCCATCCCATTTGCTGTTTGTTGTTTGTTTGTTTTCAAAAAGGAAAGAACCGTCACACTGAGCATATATCTTTTGGTGGTGATAATGTGTTACAGTTCTTAGGAAATAAATTTACTGTTATCGAATACAGCTTAACTGTTTATATAAATAAGTCTTAAGTCTTACACTACTTACAGAAGTAGTAGCAGCAGCAGCAATAGTAATAGGAGTAGTGGTAGTAGTGGTAGTAGTAGTAGTAGAAGTAGTAGTAGTAGTAGTACGTCTAGTAGTAGTCGTAGTAGTAGTCGTAGTAGTATTAGTAGTAGAAAAAAAGAAAGAAGATGAAAAGGAAAAAGAAANAGTAGTAGTACGTCTAGTAGTAGTCGTAGTAGTAGTCGTAGTAGTATTAGTAGTAGAAAAAAAGAAAGAAGATGAAAAGGAAAAAGAAAAAGTAGAGGAAGGAGAAGAAGCAGGAGAGCAAGTAACAAAATAAGTGATAGTGGTTAAATGCAATGTCACGAGGAAAAAGTGGGATTCTATTGTTCTCTTACGTTATTTATGTATTTTATACTGAATTTGTATATATCATTTTTAACATGGAATCAAGATATTTGGTTTTAAATGGCATAAGTGCATGGTGCTCCCACTTTCAGCGTTTCTTTTCTTCTTCTTCACTGAACAGCCGCCATCAAAAGATTTACATTCCTCTATAACAAATGATAGAGTAAGATGAAAAAACAAACCTGAACATGATATTGTTTATAACGTTACGACTATTTATTTTGAAGCGGCATTCTATTCGGATCAGTGGTTTTCAATAAACATGAGAAGAGATCGCAAACATATTTCTGAGAGAGAGGCCATGACAGACTGAAAATGATACTATAAACTGTGAAGTTTTATTGTCATCCCTACAAACGCATCGTACACTCCATAAAAAAAAGACGAAACATAGAAAGAAAACAAAACAAAAACGTGATCATGACATGATATTGAGGGGAACTAGGAAAGAAGAATGCCAGAATAGATTTATTCTTATTTTCAATATGCTGTGTTTATTTATTGACTGAAGGTTTGGAAATCTCAAATAAAGTTCACTATTCCCTACCACCCCACCCTCCCTCCAATGTCAAACTTGATCTTCAAAGAGTGAGAAACAGTCATGAAATCCAATGTTGTATTAAAGTGAAATGCTTTTGAATGAAGAATGGTATGGACTTGAAGAATCGAATTTGCATTATATCCACAATTTCTGTATAACTAAAAGGGTGACTAATTCATATAAATCTCTGAAAAGCAACTAAAACAATTATTTCAGGCAATTCGTTCTGGTAAATTTAATACCAAATCGTTTCACAAGAACAAAAGCTGGGTCTACTATCCCGCCCCGCCCCGCCCCCGAAAAAAATGTCTCTGATTAGTGATTTCAATTTCCTCGCCTCTGTCTGTAACGTGGGTCAGCTTCTCGATCAGTCCCTGGTTTCCTGGTACGCATTTCAGGGTTGGGCGATAAATACCGGTGGCGGTAATTACCGGCGGTAAATACCGGTAAATACCGTCCGGTAAATATGACAAAAAAGGGAAATATGAATTTAATTCTCTATTCATTCAAAATTTTACTTGTTTTTAGCCTAAACAACTGGAAATATTGTTCTGAAAAAATAAGCAGCACAATACTCATAGTAGAAACACACTAAAAGATTTATAAATTCCACACTGCATACATGTACACACCAAAACATATGGCATTTTGTTCATATGCTATTAACTAGAAATATCGCAATCTGTATTGCCGTACAATGCGAATGTATCCATCCCCTGGCAGTGGCAGCGATTTTGTGTCATCCTTATGTTCGAAGGAAGATCCCCTCTCCCCTACCTGAAACAAAAGGAAGAAGTAGAGATCGCCACTATTGGCTCAGACTATTGTCAAGACTAGGAGCAGTATCACCAAACCAATACTGTATTTGCCGGCATAAACGCCGCAGTATTTTCGGGAGAGAAAAAATCAAAAAGTACACACGCACACCCACACGCACAAATAGTACACACCAGAGCAACCATAATCACCACCATTATTATTATGTTCAAAATTACACAAACCCCATGAACAAGTCAATGGAAAAATATATTTCCCGGTATTTCCCGGTAAAAAAAAAGGTAAATACTGGTAAAAAGCGGTAAATATCGGTAAATACCGCTTATTTCCCGGCGTCCGGGAAATAAGCCCCCGAAGCGGGAAATATGCCAACCCTGACGCATTTCAAGAATCCAGAATACCGATCCATTGGACTGCTAGCTTTCATTTACAAATGCTTGGCCAGTGATGAAGAACACATGGATTATCGATTGATATCATTACGATGATCCATCAATCCATTCACTTACATTCTCAAGATTAAGACGTATGCTGTCATTCACAATCATCCTGACGATGATGTAGTCTTCATGTGTTTCCTCTCTACGATGTGATGCTTAGTGTTTGGTTCTCTTGCATAGAATATCGCCCAGTTTTAATACACACCATGTCATGCAGGCAGATGGGCTTATATCCAGAGACTTGCCCCTGGGAGATGTGTTTAATATTGGGTTTGCTTACAAATCGATTTTAATTTGAAATCAAACCATGTGGTCGTAAATGTAAATGTCAATCTGTGGGGGGACAGTGTAATACGTGTATCTTATAAAAAAACATTTGGACAGCGTAATCAAGATGGGTAATTAAAAGTGTTTATGGTAGAGACAGAAAATAAGCCTATAGAGTGCTTCAAAACTGTGAGAAACGTTTAACTATACTAGTAAAACCAAGTCGATCTCCTCGGTATAACCAGGGTCAGTACTCAGGACATTGATAATAATAAGGTGTTGTGATTGAGTTCAGTGCATGATGTATCTCAGACGCCATGCCTCGGTAGGTGAAGAATGGTAAGCGTTTATTTGGGGGAAGAACAAGTCCTGAACAGTTTACTCCAAACACAATGTTAATGCGATTCTACATTGTGGGGAAAATTAACCCACATTGATATAAGGCATGATACTCAATATGACATGATAGAATATAGGCCTCCATTTTGATGTTTAGATTACGATCGTATAATTTGCCTGTATCTCTTTCCTTTTCACGCCTAAACAACTATTGGCTAAGACCATTACTGATGTCAGTAAGAAAATAACATAACGCTATCATACACAATATGAACCAACACATTTCAGTATGGGAAAATCTTGAAATCGTTTTCGTATAAACACCATCGTGTAGCTGACGTCTATAACATATTTTGGGATAAACGTAGCTATCGTAAAACATTAAAGATTTAGGGTATTAATGATAAAGAAGATATTGATAACGAAACGAAATTACAAGCATTCTTGTATTGTTTTCAGGATTTGGATAAGTATCATCTTCCATAACTTCATTTCTGTAAAAGGGCGTAATCTCTTTTAAATATATGTTTGTGATAGATATGGTACGAGGATATCGTCAGTAAAGGCCTACATGTTATTGATCAATTTTTGTCAAGTTGAGATGACGATGGTGGGTTTTAAAGACTATCAATTTTCCACAATTTCCATGTGCCTATAATATAAATAATAACAATACATACGATTTTTTTTTCGTTGTCAAGGTTTTGAATATCCTGTTATTGTTTGGAGAAGTGGGTGATCTACGCTGATCGATGTCAATGGATGATTTTGAATTCCAAGCATAACGATTATTATACTAACCCAATTACGGAAGTTAATTTAGTACCTGTTTGTATTACCATGATTACGTTTGTATTACAATACCTAAGTAAATCCCAAAACACACGACAACATAGAGAGCATGAAGACAGGAAGGTCAAACAATTTCGTGTCATAACTTAGGAATTATCGCAAAGATTAAATTTGACAAAGCCAGACGCCAGTTTTTACTACCCATCGTCCCTACGGTGGTATATTATCCAATAAATTTGGGCAGTAATAGATAAAAACCGGAGGTTTTCATTTACTGCTTCCGAAATATCTAGGTCAGACTCAAGATTTTGCTCCATACGTGCGTTAATTTGTCAAGCCTTAGCGTTCGTCATTATAAGGTAGTAATGGATAATGTTTTAGGTCTGTTTTTCTAGCAGATTCTGTGTCAACGTTTATCGGTATGTTTAGTGGGGTCCCTTCCTTCCCCCAACAAAAATGAACAGCAACAACAACAACACGATTAAAAAAAAAGTTATTAGGCCTTTAACGTTAGGACAAACCTTCCCATCTATCACTGCAAGACTTACTTCAGTGACATTCATGACAATGATAGTCCCATAAACCTTGCCGTTATAGACTTATCAGTCGCAGTTCAACGTAGACAAAAAGTTCAATTGCTGTCTCGTATACGTCTAGCCTTTTCTGACAAAAAGTAACAAGTCATATTTCATGATATGCAATTACAAGCTTCTATCTGGTATTAAAAAGAACCATGTGATTCCTATGATTGAAAACCTACATTTGACATAGCAAAAACCCTAAGGCTTCGAAAAGAAGTTTAAACAATGTATGATAGATCGAAATACAATCGTCAACATATCGACGACATAACAACTCAAATGATAAAGGCTTTTTATTCAATGTTTTTTTTTTTGTTAAAGGCAACAAACTAATATATCCGTTGATATGTGTAAATTTGCTTTGTATACCATGATGATTTAATTTTACCTGTTTGTGTCAACTGTTTTAATAATTATTTACCTGACACTGTGTATATTCCGACAAGCAATAACAAAGGGAGGAAATTTGTAGCATGATAATAAATGGGAATGTTATAGGCCTATTTCAAAATGTTCAGTCGGTTATAAATGGATGTCATTAGCTTCAACTATCCATTTGTTCCATATGAAAATTCTCTAAGTAGATCCTTCTTTATATTTTATGTTCAATGAATAGTTCTTAAGATAAACTTGACCCTTCATAATGCCTGTTATGTGCTCAAAATGACTAAAAGATACCGAATGTGCAGTATTCTTCAAGAACATATGTACATTTTCATTTTAGCAAAATAGGAGGATTTAAACTTCTGTATTACTTATTTCAATTTTTGAATCGTAATTTTTATGGAGTTATTTGAAATGCGCAGTGTAGTAGACGGGTGGTTCAAGCTCAATTGACTTCATAAATAAAGGTCGTGGGTTCGATCTTCGACACGGCACTAATGCCCTATGACAGGGATTAAGCTGTTTTGCCACCACATAGTGATAAATCCAGATTGATGTTATTATTATCGAATTTAGTGTCAAAGGTTTATGAAGAATTGAATATTGACGTGCGTATTTCTTTTTTTTCTTTCTTTCTTTATTTCAGAGTAATGTTTCGACCAAAATATACGATAGGATACAGAACAGTAGAAACTACAGAAAGACGATGTTGTCCGGGTTTTAATGGCCCAAATTGTAATGATGGTGAGTATGGCTATATCATAATTGTAATATGTTCTCTGTTTCTAAGGTAAGATTGACAAAATTTCAAATTTGGAATCATTTTTCCATTATGTTGGATATTGTAGATAGTAATCTTACATGTCTAGGTCATAGCTTGTCTTAGCAATAACTTAGGTTAAAGTATGGTACATGCTAAATCATATCATGAATTTAGAAAAAGCTTTTTAGAAAGTCGCAAGGCTACGTTTTTTTTCTCCAAGTTCTGGTTTAGTGATTTTAATAGTTAATTCCCCCAGAGGTGATATAGTTCATGTAAATTTCAAACAACCCCATTTAACGGTGGCATGTTTGGAACTAGAACTTGTTTGAAAAAGGATGAAGGAATCATCCCCTCTTAAAGTCCTGCCTCTTATGTTTAACTAGGAGTTCTTAAGACAGTGCTACTATGTTTCAGCGTAATTCAGTAGGAATCCTGTCGTGTACTTGGACCATGATCTAGTAGACCACCGTGGACTATGAACCTGTGTACCTCCCTTTATAGTCTCAAGAGTAGGAGGTATTTCTTGGCTTCCGCTCGAGTCTGCATTTTTCTTCCGCTTTTTGAAGGATGAATATGATCTTAAAGTCTGCATTGATTTCCAAGAGAAAGATAGATGGAGGAGTCTCGGTGAAATCGCCTCATTAATCAACCTCATACTTGTTATTGTTTATTGACTTGGGTTGGTGTTCCCTTGTGTCTGCATTGAATACAAAATAAAACATTTTTTCTCTAGTCAAATACATATTATTTTTCTCTTCTGTAATGTTTGAAGAAGTTTGATCCATCTCTCTTCCCTCTTGAGTACCTTCTTTCTCTTTCATATCTTGTTGCTTTATGTTTCTCTATTTGAATATTATTTTAAATCGGTTTTTATCTTATTTTTCTCCTTAATGTTTACAGTTATTCTCATTTTCTCTTTTCTTCATACATGTACAGCGTACATTGTAAGTCTCATTCGTCATGTACAATCAAATTAAGATTAATTAAGTAATATTTATCCGTATTTTTTATTCCACGTGTACTTTAAAGGTACTATGTCCCATTCGCAGACCAAAAAAAAATGAAAAGGTTGAATTCCAACGAAAGATAATACTAATTTAGAACTTCCCTCAACAAAAAAAGGGGGGGCTTCAAATTGTCTTTAAGTGTGAAAATAACGACTATTAGTTGTCGAATCGACTAAAGAGCTATAGAGCCAGTAAGGAATAGTCTGATTTTCAGACTATTGTACCGCGAATGGTCGTACGTTCTATGCTGCGCAAAGATTCAATCAGTTTAATTTTGGCCATTATAAGAAGTGGGTTATTGATGTAGACAAATGCTCATGTACCCTTTACAGCTCATTTTATGTATGTTATTACCAAAGAAGAAAAAAAAAGCCAGTCAGTCACTCAATAGTGTCTGACAGTGAAGTCTAGCAAGTAAACGGGTTTCCTTGCATAATTTGAATATGAGGACACTGCTAACGTTAAAATTTCACAGATAGGACATACATGACAAATCCAAATCCTGCAAAGTTCTACAGAATTTGATGTTGGCTGCAAAAGGGACATAGTATCTTTAACAAAGAGCATTAATGTATGCCACAAAACCAATATCATTTTAAGTACTTTTCTCTATTCTACTTGATATCAATCAAAGCAACAAAAGCAAAAGTTTAAAAGGCAGTAAGCGTGCATTAAGACATTTAGGAATAGCCTATATGAAAGGAAATGGCATCCACAGGTAATCATTTCTGAGTAGAACCTAGATTTAATTATAAATAAGCATTAAGCAACAAGAAACGATTGAAACAGAAACAGTCTTGACTTACAAGAAAAAGATTCGTTTGCATTATTCCCTATTCGAGTGATGAAAGTACAACGAGAATATCTATACTTATTCGGAAGTTGTTCCTTCGTTAAACCGCAAATCACTTCGTCCAATTAGGGAGGTCCTGTTTCCGCATGGTCATTTTGTAAGAGCAGAAAACGCTGCGATTTTCAGGCCTTTTTCATATAAACATCAATGATCAACATTCACATTAGTCGGTGTAAAATATCTGTAGGTCTACTACATTCAGAGTCTGTCAGTATCAAAGGAAACGTCTTAACAAAAATGGCATGGTCCATGTTATTGATGAAGGTCCTCTGTCTTCCTGCAACTAAATAACACATATTAGTCCATTTTGTGTCACCATCGCGAGGATTCTTTATCCTTGTTTTTCCTGTCCTGTCTCCTCTCCCTATCTTCTCTTTTATCTAAAGATTCTATTATCGATATTTCCGTCAACCTGTCACGTCTGCTTCGCGTCCATGAGACGTAACAGACTATGTTCTGTCCCAACTATACATCACGCCTTGTATGTGATTGCCAATGAAAGTCTCATACAGATCTACATTCATAACGGTTAAATAAAGGTTAAAGCTGTTGCCGTGTGATGATTGAGAAATAAATGTTTATTGTAGAATATAATTATTTCATATATTATTGATTGAAGGAGACTCCCACATCAACTCCAGCATAGGTATTTCCCACCCTACTATCTCTTTCTGTCTCTGTATGCTGAACTCTCTTTCTCTATCTCACATACACACACACCCTCTCTTTCTCTTTCTTTCTCTCTCTCTCTCTCTCTCTCTCTCTCTCCTCTCCTCTTATTTCTCTGTCTCAGTCTTTTGTAATTCCCTTTCCTCACTCCCCTTTCCATCTCTATCCCTCCTTTCAATTCACATTGTTTCTATCCCGTTTCTCCATCTCTGTCCCTATTTGTCCTTCCTTCCTTTTTTCCTGTTATGTGCAGTCAAATGAGCTTTTGTAGAATTTATTTTAACTTTTTAAAGGGATCGGGTAACTTTGTCTTATATTCTGAAAACAAGATCCTGGAATTAGCTCATGCTGCAATGATAATTATAAACCTTTAGGTCAGTCAGGAACCCCGATCGCCTGTCTGATTACCAAGATATTTAAGATTTTGTTTCTTTTTGAGGCACTTCATGATCATTTTGAAGCGCAATTTTTTGTAGGGCTTCAATATAACACCATATCACAGCCACTGATAACATGTAGGGCCATCCATCTGAGATTAAACATTAAAGCGATGCCTTTAAAGTCTATTAGAAACTGGTCCTTGCTGCCAAAACTGCTCCCGATCCGATTAATACCAGACAACTCTAAAAGAAAGCAGAAAAATCAGAAAGCAGACTGGTGAAAGTTTGAACGGAATCTAAAAAGAACAAAAATGTCGGTTAAGTTTCTATTATTATACATATGGGTACATCAAATTGTCTGAATCGGAAATGTCACTGTGATGTAGTGCCGGACAACTTTCCCATTTGTTCCAACTCACAAAATTACTAAAATGTTTTTATTCGTTTACAATATGTATGAGTCGGGATGTTTTTTTTTTTAAAGAGGACCTGCAATAATGTACTCTCCGTAGTAAATGTTGACTAGTGCCCCAAGGGTGAAGGCACTTGAGAGAAAAACAGAAATTAGAAAACTGGATTTATATTAAAGCCCCCCTGCACTACTTATAGCTACTTGCGCCCTCTCTCTCTCCCTCCCCCCCCTCTCTCTCTCTCTCTCTCTCTCTCTCTATATATATATATATATACAACAAGGCATAAGCGGTGACCTTTGGCCTCCCATTGTTCCCTTTTTCTTACGTTAATTGCGAGCTGATTTGGTTAGATAACCACCAGTCAGTGAACAAGCAGGGAAATCTAATCCCTCCTGGTCAAAATAGTGCAGATAGGCTTTAACTGCTTACATTTGTAATCTATTTCAAAGAGATAATGATATATGTATGACTTTGTCACGTTTTTTCTTAATTGAAAAAAAACCTATAATAGTTTTCTATTTCATCTAATTATTTAAGTATTCTATTTCATAAAGACTGGCATGTGAAAGCAATTTCCAATCTTTTTCTTTGAAGGGCTGTCATTTCGAATATATAGTATAACAATAACCTGTATTAATGTTGTACTTGACGAAGATAAGTATGAGACTATTCTGAAAGATAACGTTTGCTTCCCTTTAAAGTAGTCACACCAAGAAGCAAAAGTGATTTGAATTGATGCAAAATTAATATCATTGCGAAGGGAAAGCCTTACTGATCAATTACAACAATTTTCCTCTTCAAAAAATGTTTTGGGCCCGCAGAAATCAACTTTCAAAAATGTTAGTTTTGAGATTCAGATTCACTGCCTATTCGTATTTGTTCGTATTTGTTCGTAGTTCTTCGTGTGACGTCACACCCTGGACACGACTGTTAAAAAAGGCTGCTAGCTTCCACTTGGTCTGCAGCTAGACGGACTAAGCGGAAGCTAGCAGCCGGTACCGAGCTGTTTGTCCAGGGTGTGACCTCACTATTCAGAGCTCGCTATACGC
>BEXV01001796.1:11111-23451 GCA_003118195.1 Hemicentrotus pulcherrimus
TATACATCTTTCTGTGTACAGTGTTTGTAACTTTACCAGATTTCTTATCATTTTGATGATTCCAGAACCTTGCAATACACACAAATTCGTATATGCTAGATTGCAACCTTTTCTGGTCGATTCCACACCGTTTCTTTCACAATGCAATCGCATGACCAGAACTCAACTTCATCTTTAACTACCATGCCAGCCTGAGTGTAAACAGCTCAATTGGAGAGGAACGTTTACCCTGTTTGCAAATATAAGGGGGCGGGGAATTAAAATATGTTCCGAACTGATCAGAAGTGAATATGGAATGCTCAATGAAATGAATAACTTCTCCCATTTGTAATCTTCGTCCTACCTTAAAAAAAAACAAAAACAAAAACAAAAACAAAAAAACACGAAGGATAAGGAAGAGGGGACAAGAAGGAAATAAAAGTTTTCCGTGTTTACAAATGATTGTTCCAGAGAAGATAAAAACGTTAGAAGCAGAACGGAACACATCATTTCTCGAGAGTTTGTCAATTTTTGTGGAATCTCTAAAGTATTTTAAAGGCCATTCGCAAAGGAATTATAACAATTTTTTTGTTTAAAAATAATTATAATTATGAGCAAGATCATGAAATTCGTTTTTCAGTCTCGAAATGACTCTCGTCTGGATTTCTCTTTCTCATCCCCATTTCCAGCAACCATTTTTTCTTCTCTCCCGCTCTCTCTCTATATTAAATATATCTCTCTCCCTGTCTCTCTCTTTCTCTCTTTCTCTCTCTCTCTCTCTCTCTATTTCCCTCTCTCTTCCTACCGTCTCTTTCCTATTCTCTCTCTTTCCCTTCCTCTTCTTTCATAATTGATTGTGCATTTTCCAAAGGGAGAGTTCCCCTTTGCCGTCGAGATTTCCCCCTGTCCACGGTCATGGACAATTTTCGCCCCAACAGCTCATTTATCCCCATCCGTTCACATGCCCTTGTTTTGTAGGCTGTTGCAAACTTTATAAAAGACGATATATTCTTGTATTGTGCGGTGGTGTGTCCACTTATTTAAAACCATCGTCAATAATGGCATTCTTTCCTTTGCTTTTCTTTCCCACAAAAAACTCTAAAAGGTCTGCATTGAAGAGGGGAACAAATATCAGCAAGGGAAAACACCTGTAAAGGTATTGGCCACAGGGAGAGCGCGTCATAGATTCAGGGAATTTCCCCCGCTCCACCCCCTGGAATGATGTCATACTCTTTAGCCTCGGCGTTATCACGTGTGCTCGCATAGTTCGCTCACTTTAAATCGGTGCATGCATATTTTTTCGCATTCCAGCAGAGTCATGCGACATAAGAAACTAACAAATTTCAGATATTGTATTATGCCATGACTCTGCATCATAATTATGAGAGGTGAACATTTCTTGCAAAAGGAATGGTAGTGTTCTCTTTGATACGAGTTGTCCTCATTCGTCTACCCCTCTCTACACGATCAATGAACTTTCTCTCACTCTGCTGTTTACCCTCTCTAATCGATAGATCTCGCTTGGTATTTCCATGCACATTCCTCGGTAAGGAGGTGAGCTCCACAAGACCATAGAAGAATAGCTGTGTTGACGACACGGATGGATGGGTGGGCAGAAATCCAGGTCCCAAGAAAACCGAGGGAATAAGTTGCACGGTTCGATGATTTTATGATATTTTCCCCCTTAGACGTACAACACCGCGCACTTGTAATTCGACTCCCACAGAAGACGACGGCGGATGAAACTCTTTCCCCAAACAAAACTTTAGAGGCGCCAATCCTCCGCTCCAGCTCGGCCCAACTGAGCATCTTTCGAAAGAGTACCGATTTCCTCAACTTCCTGTGGTATTTTCTATTTGACATCATAATCTGTGTCTTTCCGGAGAGAGATTCGCACTTAACCACAGACAACAAGTGATATCACTGGTCGAAGGGTAGATGATCCTATTTTCTGCATCATAAAAAAAAGGTAACCCAACATTTCTTTTTTTTATGCGATCGAATTGCACATACTAGCGTGCCAAATATGCGCGTTCGTATAAGGAAATTATATGATTATAATATGATAGTAAATAAGTCGAGAAATTAGACTCACGATGTCACATTAATTAATTAGATTACTCTCCTACGCTATCATAATATATACTTAGCTATCGTAATATTGCGTCTATTTATGTATTTATTTATTCTTAATTCCAAAGCACTTGTCGCCTACACGTTTTTGTGTTTAGAATGTAATGTTATAACAACCGCATAACAGCCGCATCAAAATAAATAGGCCTACATGCAAAGTTTGTGAGTTTTTGCTTTGTTGGCTCACACAAGTTTTCGTCGATGAGGAAAATTCCGACACGAAAAGAGAAAATCTGGCAATAAACAAGTCATGAGTCAACATCGCCCAACAATGCATGTACGGCATCTTATAAGCAATCGTCCCCAGAACTATGGGGGAACTGTGGTTACTGACCCGTGTGTGCTCTTCGGAGATGATTGTATGCAGATTTTTCTTTTCTTTAACTCCTTTTCACTCCTCTCAAACAATTAATAGAAATTGAACCAAATGCATGCATTGCCGTGGTGTTTTCCTTAAATATTATTCTTCATACTAGCAGTAATTATACATCAACTTAGCAATCTTTGGGTGCAAAACAATTATTGTGCGGTTGAAGTAATCTAGGACTATTCGTTAGTTTCATTTTGTGCAAAATAAAATGTGAGAACAAAGTTTTGTCCGCCATTTTGTATTAAGTCCTTTTTGTACCAAAACTATTTCATTACAAATTAATGTGGAGTTGTAGTGGTATATTGAGGCGCCAATTCTCCGCTGTGTATCTTTCGAAAGAGTGCCGTTTAGCAACAAACAAGTCTTGGGGTATTTTCGAATGTACATCATATTTTGGTCTTTCCGGAAAAAGATTCGCATATAATGATAAGAATGAGTCAATGAGAAAGATTACTTAAAAATATAAGACTGATAATGATTTAAAAATGACCACTTTTCGCTGCAGATAAAGAGATGTCGAGAAAGGGGGGAGGGGGGCTCACAAAAACAGATCTTAATGCTTACGGCTAACATTTGGAAGGGACCAAAACACACCACAATTAAGGGATGGGTTTTGAACACTTAAGATATGCCATACTGGGCCATAAAATGGGCACAGACCGGGTAAACCGTTAACACTCGAAGAGACCACCCTGTCAAGTATTTTTTAATATTTACATTTTGAATCAACTGTACATAGTGACATCTTGATCGAACCTCTCTGACAAAACACTACTGATGTTTTGCTAGAAATGCGTAGGCCGATATGAAAATAAACCCTTATACACTGATCTGTTTTTGTTATTTCAAATGTTAGTTTTTGAAGGAATTGAACCCATTCAGGTGAACGATGGAATTGAATTAGCATGTACCAGCATTTTCTTTCCGATTCTAGTAACATTAGCCTTTTCCTGTCGATTTGGTAATAACCGCACAAATCTTCGACGATTGTCGTTTCAGAGGACCTATAATTTTTACGAAGCCCTATGAATATACGATGCGTATGAAATATGATATGATAAAGAAAAAACGAGAAAAGAGAAAGAAAAACAGGTATAAATATACTTTGATGTTTACGTAGCAGGTTATATATGGTATGTGCACTGAAGTTAGACATTCATGAATAAACATGTCTATGCACACACTACATGATCCTGCCAAACTTGGCTTCCTATTGGTCAATTCACTTCGTGACGTATGGTTATGACGAAAACTATTATCCAATCACATTTTAAATATGGCTATTGAGGTTCGTGTTACCAGGGGGTAATATACAAGGATAACGGTGACAGAACATTGTAAGGAGTTCTGTGCTTTGTTATGCAAATTATTTGAATAACTTATAGCCAAAGCTATATTTATATGGAAGTTGTTCTTCATAAATTATTTGCATTGAATACACAACAAAACATTTATATAATTGTGATGGATAGACCTGTGTATTGTTATCCGAAAATGGGAAAATCTGGGGAAGGGTTTCAAGTTTTATGCTCATGATTCTTGCTCGTCGACATAATTCCGAGATACTATATTGGGATGTCATGAATCGACCAATCAAAGAAGTTTTGCCGAAATGACGTGTATTCATCGACCAATAGCATGGAGGGACTGGCATAATGGGCGTGTCCCAAAAGACCTATTAATTCAACGCCCGCCCATGTTTTGAACTTTCTTCTCTTGAATGAACAACAACATGACCCTGCCTACACGTAAGACACGTGTCTCTTTTTATGCAAATGAGATTTCATACCTCGTCCAATCAAAAGTGACAGTTACTTGGCACGCGTCTACTCAGCTGGTGAACATTCTTTAGAAATAGTAGCCGAGATAGTTTGGTGTAAGTTACTTAAGAACAACAATAACTTGTTCCTGTAATCTACTCATTGCACCTGTTGTGGACAACTCTCAGCCAATCACGTCGCCGGGTTTCCTGCACGCGCGTGACCTGACATGCGCACGTTCGTCGGGACAAGGTTAAATTTCCACCAGAGACCGCAATAAGTTATTTATTCATATAAACTGACCGATATTTAATTTCGGAAAGACTATCTACTTTTATCTCTCCTTACCTAGAGACTTTAAAGATGTTTTTCCTCCAGAATGAAATGATATTTGGGATCGCGCCAGACGAGAAGGTTTTCCGAGGACCTGTTTCCTGATGTCGTCGGCTTTTTTTTTTTTTTAATTGGCCATGAATTATTGAAACCTTCTCAAATATCGTTTAGCAACGCCTAAGTTTCCCTGTACTTCGGAGTCACTGGACGACGGCAACTTATTCTAATCATCATTGAGCCGCTACTCGAGAGCAAATTCCTTTCATTCTGTGGAGTGGATTGATCTTCAAACCTGGAATTTTAAAAGTGCCGTCATCCTCACGTTTTGAAGTCACCTTTTCCCGTTTTAATGACGTCTTCTTGACTTGGATATGCAGTGACGAGTTCAAGTGTTTCAGCATCTACAACTTGGCGAATAGTTCAAAATGCAACAGCAAAGCTCTTTAGGTGCGTACCCGTGTTATCAAGTCCTATCTAAAATGTTTAATAAGTTTATTTGCAGCCGGCTATGTACGTTTATGCTCAATTGTTTTACAGGTATTCCTAAATCTAAACGATCTAAAGTCATAACTAGATCAATGTAAACATATTTAGAAATAGAATTCCAATTTCAATATCGAGATCTTAGTAAAATATATATTTGAAATGTAGGGACCATGTTGTGCGGTGAATTTCTTAAAGTTGTGCAATTCAAAACCGTTGATTCAATTTGCACAGAAATTAAATAACTAATATAGTCAACGGGATTTGATAGTAGTAAACAAGGGACAATGCTTGTAATGTATTTTCTGATAAGAACAGTCAATAATATGGATTTTGCCTTTTCTAGTGTGCAGGTGCATTGTGCTATATATTCATTGACTGCATTACGAAGCTCTCGAAAGTCTGTTGGAGGGGCCCTGGCTTTGTGTAGTTTTGGTTTCGATATCTGATCGAAGCACCAAGGTTTATTTTCAAGTTAATTATAATTATTGCGGAGTCGAATTTCACAGTGCTCTTTATCATGATAATCAGATAGTTGATAGCGGAGCAGGTGATGTCTGATGCTACATATTTGTGAACTAGGCCTTAATTATATTGTCTCTTGAGTTTATGTACTAAGTGTTTAATTTAAAGCCTGCAGGTTACTGATATATTTCAGGTTGTTAATTGGTAAATACTGCTTCATTGTAATTAACGGATATCACGGTTTAATTTAATGATGAGTGTTTTGTGTTAATTCTTTCGTTTACTCATGTTATTATTGTTATTATTTAAACCTCGGTAACCAGTTTTTAGAAAAGTGCAAATGTGATTATAGCAACACATCCCGGGGGCAATTGACTTTTTCTAGAGGTCAACTCTTAATTCAATCTTATACAAGTGCATAAGAATGTACCATATTTGGGGAGCACTCACTTCAAAGAGCTTCCGAGTGCGATAGAGAGTTTTATTTGTTCATTTATTTTTTACTTTCTTTCTTTAGGGAGAGAGAGAGAGAGATAGAGAGATACAAATGAAGCCCTTTCTTGTTTAAAAAAAGATGGTAGATGCAGAATATAGTTTGCAGGAGTTGATAATGATATCGTCCCTTGAAAGAGGTAACTTAGAAATCACTTCGTTTTGCAGTAGAAACCCACGCTCAAAATAAGTTGAAACATAAGTTGAAAAATAAGTCAAAAGATAATGCAAGCCACTGTTTTGGAGGTTTGCAGGAGTGATAACTAATATTGATTTCTAAAAGAGTGGATTTAGACTCGCCTGCATAAAGAGATGGCAGCTCATTCTATACAACTGCTCTCTGTAGTACTGTTATCGTCTTGCCCCCGAAACTCTCGGCCGAATGTCTCCGCGAATGCCGTCGGAAAGTTTCATCCCTCTAAAACACCTGTTAGGCGACTCGGTCAGTTTTGTAAATATAATTTATCATCAGTTTGCGCTTTTTGTAATCATGGTGTATTTCATTTGTAAACGAAACTAGCAACAAGTTTCAGACGTTAATTGACGGTAAACAAGTCGGAAGAAAATTATCGGTTCTGCATATAACTAACGTTATATTGTAGAGTTGAATAAGAGTTCAAAATTGGAGGTAATATTTGAGATATGATATTATTAGGGACTAACTGGAAAAAATGTAGAATAAATTGTCGGGTTGCGTGTGTTAATCTCATGCAATGATAAACGTACGTTTCTACACACAATTTCAACATGAAAAGTGAGGATAAAACAAAAGCTCGCCAAAAAACCTCAACGTAAACACAGAAAAACCATATACATGTAGATTTAAAAGAAAACACCGCAGACTGGCATGAAATATTGATCTTACGATTAATAGCGATTGTTCAAAATTATATTGGAATGTTTATGGCCTATGTAAATACACAGATGCTGAAGCGTACTGAATCGTGTTTAAACAAGTTAACAATGACGTTGGCACTTAATTTCTATTTTATATCTTTAGTTTAGTGCGTTTTATATACTTATATACGTGCTGAGGTCGTAGTTATAGACATTGTCCATGTCGATTCTAAATGATTACAACGATTGTGATGATAATGCGCAAATTTACAATTTAATTTGCATATCATGGTATTAATGGAACCATACGAGTGTAATTACGCGAAACAAAGAGAACTATTTTTCTTTTCTTCAACATTATGACATCTCTATATAACGTCAAAATATTGTCCTTTTAACGATATGAGACACCCATTGCGCATGTTTTCCCCTTCCTTTATCAGTTATTAGGCCTTTTCATTTGACTGTTTTTTTTTTTCTTCAATTATGTTATTCCAATTTTACCAACAAACGTTTTGTTTCCATAAAACCCTTGTTAGTTACGTGCTGTAATGATGATTTACTTGATAATGACGAATCATGACTACTCAATAGGTCAACAGACTTTCAAATCTGCAATATTTTCATCCTCCGATATTACCTGGTTCTTGAACCGGTAACTTACCCGGGGATATTTGCCCAGCTGTCCGTTGCGCTGTAAAGGACATGTATGCATGGTGTCCCGGTTTCGATAACTATTTAAAGCCTTCATTCGTGTTTAGTTTACATGGACCTATATATGGCAAAGATTATCACTCTATTTCTGTTCGAGGTTTGATCTTCGTATTAAATCAATATAATAATCAATAAACTAACTAAAATATACCACCCTGTATTGATATAAGTATCAAATAAATAGTTAAAACAAAACAGTTTCGATTATTTTGTCAAGGGCTCTTTTTACAAACTGGACACTTCGATGCATGGGTGATGTATTTTGTCTGGAGATAATATTAATTGAAGATGTTTTAAAATGTGACGATACTTATTTTCATAGATGTTATGTTATATTTCCTTTTGATATCAATTATATACCTTCATAGGTCTACCAACTCAAAATGATGAAAACGCAATTTTTCATTGGAAAAGGGCGTTTAAAAATAATGGATAAAGTATAGCATTTCGGTGGTAAGATTAGATACGAAAGCTATTTCTTCACCTTTGTCAGGTGATGATTTAACGATTGTGATTTAAAACTTCTCATAGTTCGAATAAGTTCTTTTAAATATTGTGGTATTACATAACTACTACCAAGTATATAACATTTGTAAAATTTAAGTTATAAATGGCTTAAAGGTAATACAAAGTTTTGATATGGGGTCATGAATTTGGTTCAAATTGATACATTGGAAGCATATGCGATACTACAATATTCATTGATCGTTGTCGCGGTTGAAATCGAGTCTAAAGTTATGAAATTGTAATTAATAAACTCTATATGTTGTATAGCTCCCTCTCAAGGTCAATATATTAATTGAGCTATACAACAATGTTTCCAGACTAAAATCAACCGATTAGCTATATCCGTTTGGAAAATA
The DNA here is from genome assembly GCA_003118195.1 of Hemicentrotus pulcherrimus. Taxonomy (NCBI): domain Eukaryota; kingdom Metazoa; phylum Echinodermata; class Echinoidea; order Camarodonta; family Strongylocentrotidae; genus Hemicentrotus; species Hemicentrotus pulcherrimus. The sequence goes on from BEXV01001796.1 coordinate 19,541, forward strand.
TATATCACAACTACATATTCTGAAATTTTCATGGTCGCAGCTACCATTGTACGGGAGTTGGCGCTATTTGAAATGTATCAAAATTTACCGGGAGCACCGGTAAATTTTTATATTCATTTTTTCTCGAAAACAGTAGTGTTTTAGGGGCTAAATTTTCTAGTGCTTATAAAACATCAACAGGGGCATCCAAATATATTAAAATAGTAAACAATCATTATCCACCCAATTTTCAAAATTTCCAAAACCTTTGTATTACCTTTAACAACGATTTTATTTAAAAAAGAAAGGTTTGTGCCTGGTCATATGTTATCTGCATACTTGGAACATGAAATGCTTATAGCAAACAAACAAATTGTAAAAACTATATTAAACAAAATAAATGGGCTCAAATGAAACGAAATAACTCTCAGGTTACGGTTAAAATCAATATTTGTACAATCCATGCGTACTATTTTAAGTTCAAAATATGAATTCACACTGAAATCTATGTCTTTTTACTAATCAATGAATATTTAGTTTCAAATGGCTGGAGTCGACAGCACTGAAACGAATTTGAAGTAAGCGTTCTCAAAATGCCGTGTTGTCATTAATTATAGGTGTTTCCACCCTCCAATTGTTCATATTGAAACGTGGGTTTCCTTTTTTTTTTTTATAGGCGGGCATGGAACCATGACCGCATGATCCCATCCATCTCTCTATTTTATAAAGCTTTATTCAGGTTGAGAAAACCAAGATATTAAGGTCATCTCTTGGAGATAATGCTTTCTCAGCTGTTAATGATATTGTAATCAAACGGTGCTTATAAAGTGCTTTCAACCGAAGTCTTTAAGCGCTTGTTGAATTAAAAACTTCACAATTGATGCATATAACAACACAGAAAAATTCCAGTAGGTTCCTGGTATAAACTTCTTCCACTGGTGTAAATCACGAAGAACATTAAAATGACACTTAAATTAAAAGAAAACGAGAGAGCACATGAGAGTGGTCACTTGCAAGGCGCACCTCATGCACCATGTTCATGGAAACAATTACGAACTCGTATAAGTTCCTTGGAAACTCTTGATTCTTTAGGGCTAATTTAAAGACAGTTCAGTTTTCGAAAGCATACATTATTAGAATGTTATTATACACTCAATTTGTTCTATCCCATCTCCTTCCAACTTTCTTAATTGCATAATGCGCCTCGGAGTAGTTTACTGGATAGATTGCGCAATATGAGTGAATTATATCATTATCATCATTATTTAAACAGGATTTCGATTTTTACTCACACACTTTCAAAATATATTGAAAAGTAAAAAAAAAAAAGAAAAAAAAGAAGAAGAAATTTCACAACCACCATGAAACTTCATGATGATCACCGCAAAGCTGACGCCCTAACTCTCCCGCGAGATAAACTTCCGATTGACTATGTAATCAGACCGTGGTGCTAGGCTGGTAACTCCTCGTCGGAGAAAACTTGCAGAAGGTTAAATAAAATGTATTGGATCTCACTAAAATTACATGTTCTGTATAAAAAATGGTACAGATTTTCCACATTGATAGACTAAAATATCTAAATATTTGATGTAATTCATGAAACCATAATAAGGTCGTGATAGTCGCAGGCTAACATTTCTTGTAAAATCCATTAATTGATTAAAAGTATCTTTTAACAATGTTAAATCTGAGATACACGGTCCTACATGTTACCAGTGTCTGTGATATGGTGAAATATTGAGGCCCTAAAAAAAAAAAAATCGCGCTTCAAAATGATCAAGAAGTGCCTCAAAAAAGTAAAAAATGAGTGACCGGTCTTTACAATACTTGTTTTCTCCAGTAGAATTTAGTGTTATGAAAACCGTTCGGCGAACGGTTTTCAAAACTTGTAATTTCAATCATTGATATCTTGATAATCAGACAGGCGATCGCCTTGTAAAAGTCATGGAGTTCCTGACTGACCTAAAGGTTTATAATTATCATTGCAGCATGAGCTAAATCAAGGATTTTTTCTAAAGGATCTAAGACAAAGTTACCGGATCTCTTTAAATAACATACCTTCAAATCCTGCATTTTCGCTTTAATGCGATAGGGGCTTTTCCAGTTATTGCCCCTCCCCCTCCCCCCCCCACAAAAATGGGAACTCCTTCCCCCCTGAACTACAAAACTGCCATACTCTCACAGCTTCCAAGAGGTGTCTGAAAGCGTATATTCCTCTCTGGTTGTAATTAATGTAAGCTTCGTATGATAATGTTCTCTCTTTTTGTTTGTAAGCATTTCTTGTTTAAGCGCTTTTTATCTAATGAAAGGCGCTTTATAAATGTAATATAATAATAATCATAATAATGCTTTACAATGAATGGTTCAACACCTTTCGTTTAATGAGAAATTGTTTTTTTAAGGAAGTAATATAGATTATCAAGGAACGTCCTATAACGTTATTGCACTATAGTATTTAATATTTATGATGCGAACAAGTGACACACGTGACACGGAAAAGTGATACATTAAAAACCTGACTAGCATCCTGTAATCTCAGGTGTTTTTCACGAGATTACACCCCCCCCCAAAAAAATAATAAATATATATATACATATATATAAAATATATATACGGTATATATATTTGATATGTATTTTGGAAAAAACCCGAAAAGATTATAAAAAAGGAGAAAAAAGGCTACATTAAAGTGACTGGGTAACATTGCTTCAGATTCTGAAACAAAATCCTGGATTAAAGTCATGCAATCATAATTATAAACCTTTAGGTCAGTCAGGAATCCCATGACCCATGACTCGCCTGTCTGATTTATCAAGATATTTATGATCGGAAATCGAAATTTCACTTTTCGTTTTCCTAACGGGTTTTTATAACACGACAGTGTATTGGAGACAATGAGTATGGTAGAACCGGTCACTCAAAGATTTTTACTTTTTTGAGGCACTTCATGATTATTTTGATGCGCATTTTTTTAGGGCTTCAATATAACACCATATCACAGACACTGATAACACGTAGGGCCTGCATCTCAGATTTAACATTAAAACGACGCCTGTAAATTAATTTGTTTTTAAAGTATCTATTTCCCGAACTTATCCCGACATGCCTGATCTCGAACTGTGCGCAAGGGCATACATCCTTTCCCATCTCGAGTGGGTTCTTCCTTCATCCTCTTGGTTTGAAGTGTTCCTAATTTTCAGGTCGATACAAAAAACAAAAAAATGATGGGTCATTTAGGGGCTAGTCGAGAAAGGATGTTGAAGAAAAACCATAACAAACACATACAAATCAATATTGCTCCAATGTCTGTGTTGTGATGATGGTAAACGTGCTTTAATATGCCTTTGCCATGGTGACTCGCACTTCTAAACTTGCAAATTCTGATGGATGACCCAAAGATATTTGTTTTTCCCGGCGATAATTGTTCAGGACTGAAGTTAAGTGTAAGGTATAGGACTGCGTTTGGGTTTTAGGTTAGAGTTAGGTTCAGGGCTAGGGTCACAAATGGGTTTTGGTTCAGATACGGTTTAGGTATAGGGCAAGACTGAGTGGCAAACATGGGTTCAAGGCTCGAGTTGGTTTAGGGTTAGAGTTGCGATCAGATGTAAGGTTATGTTAAGAGAAAGGGTAAGAGTCGCAATTAAATGCGGTTAGGTTTAGGTTTATGACAAGGGTTGCATATGGGTTAGAGGTTATATTCGGGTTTAGGGTGAGGCCTAGGTAGAGTGATTGTTCGAGCGTTGATGCCAGGTATTCGGATAGTATAGGAAATCGAATCGAGAGTAATTTTCCCAGAGTTTGTTGGTTGTTAACTTCCCTCTTTGGAATTAGAAGGACGTTAAATCATATCATTCTATACACAGTTTACACCCATCGGGCTCTAAACAGATGACAGACAGATAATGTAATTTCGCTTGATCAGGGGGGGGGGG
>BEXV01001796.1:25009-45009 GCA_003118195.1 Hemicentrotus pulcherrimus
AGGGGGGGGGGTGGCTGTTGTCCCAGATTTTTTAACTTCCAGGGGCATGATAATTGCTCGAGTAAAATATTATTAATCTAGTTGTTCGCACACTTCGTTCGGGACCATAAATGAGGTAATTTCAGAGGACTTCTTAGGGGAATTCCCTGAGGCTGAACCCGATGACCCATAGCAAACGAGGAAACGAATATTTCTTTTTTAAAGTGATCGTTTATATATTGCATCAGGTTAGATCGACTAAGAAGAAAAAAATATGCACTTTGACCATGTTTATTCCTGTAATATTTATTTTCATAAGTACATATTGTCCTCTTGGCCGAAAATCTTGTCGAGACATGATTATTGCGATATATATGCTCCACAATAGAGTTCACTTTTTGCCTGATGTAGACAAAAAATTGAATACTAAACCACAGAGGCACGTAATGTCTTGTAGCCAATACTATAGTTAAACATGTTCTAATTTTGAGGGAAAACATATAATACATAAGTACATACACACCCACGCATGCACACATATGGACTTTTATAATCTTTTGGAAGAAATGTGATTGTTTAATTGACTTCTTTTTATATTTGTTTGCCATGGGTGATTTGAAGATTCGGTAAAAATCGCTACCAGTCCCTTTTTTGGATTTTAACCGTCACCACCCCATCATATAGTTTTCTGATGTTCAGATGATACTGAATATGTATCAATTAAACCATTTTCCTTACCGGGTTCTGCATTTTAAGAGAACAGTCGTATTGATACGTTGAGATATGCATTCTTGTGATCAAGGGTCGATATGACTGTGCTATTCAAAGGTATTCATGAAGCACCTTCATCACTTTGGCGGTGATTATTCTAAAATGCCCAGAGTGGGACGTCTCCATGTGTAAAATATCTGTGGATATTTGAGGGTCATTTGTACAAGTCCCGAAATGGCTTATTATGTTCGATTTAATCGGCGTTGTTACGGCACATTAACACATCCCTGGTGATTATTAATCCGTGTCTCACGAATTTTCTGCTATAAGAGAGAATAACAACAATGACAATGATTCCTGGAAATGATTGATTGTTTCTTAAATTGTTATGGCAGCTTCCAACAAAAGATTTATTCATCTGCTTAACGCACTTTTTTCAATCGTATTTGCTTCATTTCGTTATAAAGCTTTCTTCAATGTCGAGGGGAGGGGGGGGGGCGGTTTATATGAATGAAGAAAGAAAATCAAATATCTATGTATATATACAGTCAACAACTAAATTGTTCATACCCCTTGTAAATATGAGGGTTTTTGTGTTTTTTGTGTAGCTTAAGAATCAAAGTGGACTGGTTGAAGTAGGTCCTTTGTTGAATATCTTTAGATCTAAGCTTTAATATGTCACATTCTCTAGAAACATAAATCTGTGCCCTGTCTTACAAAGAATTGCGATCGATCGCAGTTTTGAAACAACGGTTCTCATTGGTTGATAGTGCGCGTGCTGTACAATACGCGCATGTAACGATGATCTTGATAGGCCGTTGCCATGTTGAGATTGATCTCAACTCTTTGTAAGACGGGGCCCTGGTCAAATCAATTTGTTCACATATATCTACACTGTAGATATAAATGTGTATATAGCTAACCTATAGAGAGCTACATGTATATGTTTTGTCCCATTGATTTTGCTGACGGGTAACAGCAGCTGGTAGTGCGTTATATTCATAATGTATATGTCGTAAACTGAATTAATGTCTCTTCGTTTGATATCGTTAGATCATAATATAATGTTTTTTCTTCCAAATCAGATAATCAACAGACTTGATGTTGAATTTGTTTTTGTTGATGTTTTAAGTTTGACAATAACTAACATTAGTTTCACTTAACAGAATTTTAATGGCATTTACATTATCTCGAATACTTTACTTTATATGCAGTTTGTAGAGTGCATTGCACTTTACAAATAGCATGTCAAGTAATCGAGATAATATTCAATATTATGATTGAATAATACAAATATTTAAACCACAAAAATTGTATATGTGATATACTATTTTGGGTTTTTTTGCGGTTTTAATATTTTCTATTATTCAATCATAGTATTCAATAATATTTCATAGTGAAATCAATACCACATATTATATATTATATAGGGTGGTTCGCGCCCTTTAGTGGTCAACTATAAACTCTGTACATATATTAACGGGTTGGATGATGTTGTCATGGTGTTTTAATTTTGGCAGGTGTGGTTTATTACGTCAGATGCCTATTTATCTGAACACTGTAGACATGAGATTAAGTAAAATGAGAGGAAAACGGAAACTCGTTAACGCGCTGATAAGATACTTATATATCAGAGCAAAGTTTCGATGTATGTTGCATGTACTTTGCTTCATATACATAATTATATGCATTTCGTAGTTTTTTTTTGTAACGGGGTTTGCCATTGATAGACTGGTGGCCTTCTTAAATCCCACCCGCATATCTGAATTTTGTTTGTGTTTTATACTTCTAATTTTTTTTCTTCGTCATTGTGATTGTAAAATGAATTGAACATAATTGTATTGAAAATACTATTTTTAGGATAAAAGACGATTGGTAGGTGATCTAAGCAAGCATTGATGACGAAAATACATTTTTTTTTCATACATACAATGCTTGATCCGGGAGGGTGAAGGAGGGGGGGGGGGGGGGNGGGGGGGGGGGGGGGGGGGGGGGGGGGGGGTGTTCCGGTCCTGATGAAGCGCACATTTTCGGTCAAATACCAAACCAAAACCATTAATGGTTTATGTAAAATTTGAGGATGGGTTGCATTACCCATATAGCCCTATAAATATTCCAAATGCAAAGTAGTTGGCCGGATAGTTGGTTTGGATAATTTAGAAAAGAGTTTTTAATTACACTTGTGAAAGGTTCGATGTCCAAGCCCCGACGCATTCTTCAAACGTGTAAGGTAAATATTAGAGACGGCTTAGCTAAGGTAAATCACGCTCTGCTAAAAATGTCCTTATATTTACCATTCATCCTACTACCAAACCGACCCCAGACCGAATCCAAACCGATCGATCTCGGCCATTTGAGGTAGTGTTACGTTGATTCGGTCTGTTGTCGGTCCTGATCTAGGGCTTGCTGGTCTGACTGGCGTTCCTACGTTGACAGTAGTCTGTGTGATCTCTTTGTATTCTCAAATCAAGGTCTTCGATCACAGATAGACGGTAAAGTAAATAAATAAATGAGGACAGATACCTAAATATATTTGAATATTGATGACATCATTGCCAATTAACCTGTTTACCTTGCAATGTGGCTTCACGCTCTCTTTCTCTTTCTCTTTTCTTATTGACAGATTTCAGCTGCGCGGTGAGGGCGCGACAAAGTAGCCTTATCCAGCAGAACTGCCACAATCGCCACACCCTTGACCAGCCCGCAAGGTCTCATCCCCAGCAGGCCAAACTCACCAATCCGCATCACGGCCCACTCTTCCCGGAGGCGTCCTCAAGCTCGCAACCGTACCCACTGCAGCCGCCTCCTGTACGGCAACGCACGATCCTGCCGCAGAACCTTCAGGTTGCTCTAAGCGCGGCAGTGCTTTATCAACAACAGCAGCAGCAGCAGCAACAGCCGTACCTCCAGCAAGCACCCTCAACTACGGTCCGACACCAGTCACACAACATGTTGGGGAGTGAAGGTCACGTGATGGACCTGTCACCCTCGTCAGTGACGCCATCCCTTTCGAGCGAGCTGTCGGAGTATTCAGATGATTCTTGCAGTAAAGAATTCACCACGCTGACCACTCCTCTGGGAGCTGTAAGTTTTAATTCGTTGATCTTCTTGCTGGCCTTTAAAGTCCCAATGCACTACTTATAGCTACTTGCGCCGTCTATACAGCAAACAATGCCTAATCGGTGACCATTGGTCCCCCATGTTCCCCCATTTTCTTATTTTAAGTGAGAGCTTATTTGATGAGATAACCACCTGTCAGTGACCATGCAGGGAGGTCCGATCCCTCCTGGCCAACCCAGTGCAATGAGGCTTTAACCTATTGCCTCCTAGGACAGGATGATTCCTCTTTTAATCCCACGGGAAAGACATAATTCAGTAGTGAACGCCTTAAAAGTCGCCCTGGCACCCCTACCCACCCCCTCTAGTGCCCTTTTGCGTACTAACTTGTTATTGTTGTGAACGAGGCAATAGTCAAGGATAAGAAGAAATGTTAGTCGATAATTTGTGTGTGTACTATTTGATTACGCGTTCAATTCGTGTACGATGTATCTTAAACGTCGCTCCAAAACAACCATGACGTCAATCGCATGTAATTTTGTGCTCTTAATCTTTCTTAAACAAAGGACACGAAGGAAAGTTAAGGTGTTACAGCTAAAAGAATTTTAAAGATGTATTTTACAGTTAAGTGCATTAAGTGCGTTAAGTGTGCCTAGAAACAAAGTATTAGGTGCATTATAAATGTGAGCTATCATTATCATTATTTTTATTATCATTAAATACTGTGGAAGAAACGCAGTAGTTTCGCGTAAAATCCAATTATCCAAGACTGAAAATATACAAATGAAATAGTCATAAATACATTGAATCCTTGAAATGTCACAATAGTTATTGTTTTAACAAATGTGTTTTTAATGATAATATCTGTAAGTTTATGTATGAATGTTTTCAAGTGACACTTCAGTCCAGAAATCAATTTTTTAAAAGGGAAATGCATGTTCCGGATTCTGTTTTCTTATACAGGACGTACCAACATTAGACTGGGTGATCTATAAGATGATGGAGAGAGAAAAAACGCAGCAACTTCACAGAGAAAAGATCGAGACGTGTCATCTCTATGAGCTACCTATAGGTAAGGGTAAAAGGTTACCACAATGATAACAAGAGCAGTAATGAAGATGATACCATTAATGTCAATAGCTATATAACACAAACAATATTATGATGATGATCATCATTATGTAAACAATAATAGTAATGATAATAATAATATTGTATTAATAAAAATAATAGTGATAAAACTACAAACACTACTACTAACAACAACAACAATAGTATTAATAGTAATAATATTGATACTAATTGTAATGAGAGTAATAATAAACACAGTTATTCATATTAATAAATCGTTTGGGAGAAGAAAACAGATTCTGAACTTGTATTAAAATATGCCTTTTGAAATGGCGTATCTTATACCGTTTCAGCTCATGAGCTTATTGTTGCCTTTCCATTCTGACGTCATTTTATTTTCCCCGCTTAGATCCCTGGAAGTGGACCTCGACGGAAGTGACGAAATGGGCCACGTGGTTCATGCGCAAAACCAATCCAACTACCGCGCAGGACGTCACGACAACGTTTGAAAATAGTCCAATCACAGGCGAGTCACTGGCCCACTTCTCGGAGACGGAACTCAAGCAGTACTTTGGCGAGTTGAGCTCCCAGGCTCACGAGTGTCTAAGGCTATGGCTCGAAGGTGAGTTTCATCTTGTGAATAAGAGCAGATTGAGGGCCAGAAGGGCGTTAGGTGAAGCTACTACAATCATAGCGTGTTGAGGGAGATAGTTGTGATTAGCGCATGCGTTCGGCGCACTCAAACGTCACTTCTTGGAGCGCCAAATAGTTTTCTCCTACATCCAGTCTATAGAATCGACGCTTCATAAATTTGACCTCTAAACGAGCGCGATTTTCGGTGACGAACATAATAATGTATCAATCTCTATTATAACTAAACCAACGCATTTGGATTGCTGAGAGCAATTTGCTTTATAACTTTAGCATTTGTCATTCACATGTATTAGCTTTATGCCGAATTCTGAAAGGTCCATGGCCGTAGTTTTCCGTCTATGAACTTCCGGTGCGGTTGACCTTTATAACTCGTAGACCGTTCGTCTTTTGAACCACTGATTTGTACCCAGTTCAGTGTGGTCAACTGTAAAATTTCCATAAACAGTCAATATTTTTATTCACTTTCTTGGTCATATGTGTCCCATAAAAGAGAGCTTTCATTGTGTTCTATGCGAGAGACGAATCGAGAGGACAATTGATCACAATTCTCTTTCATGAACGCAATGATAGTTAAAAGCTTGGACATTTGTCCGTATTTCAATATTGCAAGGCTAAAATAACAATAAACAGGGGACAAAAAAACCTACATGCAGTATTATGTTGACAACGGTCCACTCATTGCACCAGCAAACACACATATTCTTCAAAACCCATGACCTTTGCCCTACTGTACTACTACTATTGTGCCGAATATGTAAATTATATTAAACAATTTTTGATACAGGAAAAGTGTAAAATGTCTAATCTGAAGGGGGAAAAGACACGGAAGGTGTTTTAAAATATTAGCCAAGTTTGAAGAGTATATCCGCGTCGAAAATAGGTTGAACTAGGACGTTGAAGCGTAAAAAATGAGACGCATCCGTCATTTTCTCGTGACCAACAGGTTTGAGGAAAAAAAAAATCAAAGTCATAATTAGAAATCAACTGCCAAGTAATAAAATATGATAAATATATCATCACCAGACAGGTAGAGTCGTATAAAACCCTCGCAATCCCAATCATAAATTAAATGTAGTTTATGACGAATTTATGGAATAGATCACAAGTCTATACAATTATTCCTGTTGTTCCAAGTCATCGTCAAATTGGTCGTCACGAAGGGGGGCTTTTTTTGTCGTTGCAGTTTTAGAAATAGTTTAGTGTCATGGTAATTATTTTCAAATTAATAAATAGATGATTGATACTACAAAATCGACGAAATAGCAACGAATTTATATATCCATATCTTGTGCTCATCAGATTATTAATCGCAAGAAGGTACAGAAAGCCGAAATCAGACAACATAACCGGCAGCTAAAGAAACAAAGCCCTTTTTAAATATATTTTTTTTTACTCGTTTAGAAAATTGGATTAATGCATCAAATTACGTCTTGTTAGACATAATGTAGCCATGTTTATTCCTCATAAAAGCAAGTTATGTATGTAATTCGCAATGTGAATATGTAAATATAATAACAGGTAAATAAAATATTTCGTATAGAGGCACAGCACAAAAACATAAGAATTCATTTAGGTTACATTAATAAAATGGCCAATTACTAATTAATCTTGTTCATGATTGTCTTTAGGATGAAGGTATGTCACCGCGAGGTTACGACATCCAAAGACATCTACTAGATCTTGAGAGGTCCAAGCAAACAATGCTCGAACAATTGATTGACGTCATGGTAAATATTAAAATCAGTATATTTTGAGCATACGGTACCGATGGTACATTAACAAATCTTTCTTGTTCATATGATTGCATTGTTTGCTACTTTTACAACATGACAATCTTTCTAAATGGTATTAGAAGTAAAAAGAAAAAGAGAACACAAGAAACAACAGCCTATTGATTGACTTTTTCTAACACAGATCTGTTACTGAAAATTGATAACAATAATGTAAATGATAATACTGATTATGAAGATAATCATAACGATATATAAATGTATAGTGATCACAACAACTATAATTAATAGGAATAATAGTAATATCAATAATTATATCATTATCATAATGAAAATAATAGTAATAATAATAATATGAATAAAAGTGATAACATTATGATCAATATTGTAATTAATTATGATAATAAATATAAACATGATTATCAAAAGTATAATCCTTATTACAATTATGATTACGATACTAGTTTATAGCGGTGATATCAGCCAAGACATTTAGAGTTCTTTACATTTTACATAACATATAAATAGGGCCCAAGCTCCACATTACTTGCAGCATTACGATCGCTTACATACTTATTTTAAACCATTTTAATACAAATAGAACCACAACGAATCCAACAGCCCTGCACCGGAGGTCGAGAATCCGTCAGTGACATTGACCCCTCCCCACTTGACCCCTCCCCATTCCGAGTTCGACGTCCCGCTCAGCAGCAGCAGCGACGACGCCTTCAGGAACGTCATCGTCCAGCACATCAAGCCCGAGTACACCGCCTTCCCGTTCACCGAACACTGCATGTCCGATTATCAGAATCACTATAACATTACACCATTGAAGGTAAGGAAATAGAACATTCTATCCACCTCTCTTGCGAATTCTGGAGAGGGGAACAAAAATAGTCTCTGTGTATAGTATAGATAAATCGACTGGTATGAGAGGCCTGGCTGTTTTCATAGACTCAAGGGGACGTTGCATCCTGTCATGACCCCTCGGCACGCCTGGGTGCCTCTCATAACAGTCGATATATCTATATTGTATACTATAGCACATCAGGCCCGAGATCGGTGCTTTCCCTTCACTGATCCATGGCTGTATTTGGGGCCTCAGAATCATTAGCTAAATGAAATAGTCCATTCTATATCCACCTCCCATGCGAATTCTGGGGAGGGGAAAAAGAGAATAGTCCCCATGAACAGCAATTACTTTATGTTTTACCGACCAATACTGGTTTAGAGCATTTATATCGATTAGTTTTCTTTGCTATGGTGCTATTTCATATCTAAGGAAATAACAGTATATACTAAACGTCTTACCTACCAAAACTTATTTAGATCATTTTCTATCAAGCTCCCCTATTTCAACCCAAGAAATAAGAAGAGCTGTCAAATAGAATGATTGAATTGTACAACTCAGTTATGAATAAGACTTTGATTGTGGAAGCCAGAAAAGAAAGGATTAACTTGAATCGCTGGGGCAATGAACTCAACCAATACAGCCTGAAGTTAAAATGCATTTGTTATCACATACCTAAAATGTGGTTATAACGATTTCGTTTATTCATTTAGTGACAAGATTTAATATGGGGAAACAGTTTAGTAATATTTCCCTTTGTCATTACAAAGGAATATGAAATGAGGATTGTTTAGCCTATATTGATGCAAACGGGGTTTCAAGGACGATTTTTCAAAAGTAAACCATTTAATAATGAAAAAAGTTATTTGTCAATGAATATCGCAGCCAAACTTCCCGATATATCATTTCATATTTCCTCTTATTAATACATGTTTACGGAAGCAAATATATCAATGTTTCACCATATATGATGCATTACCCACTTTTAAAAAAAAACTGTAAGCGAATTCGTGAAATCGAGACGACGGAATACATTCAATTCTTTAATGTACTTTAATGTTATAACGCTTGGGTTAAACATGAAACTCGTTTTAATGTCCAAAAGTCGTTCTCCATGCGGAACTAAACATGATTTATTCTCCGTTGGTTTATTTTGCACCGTTTTCCCTTCATTATGTTCAAACGTCTTCATCACTTCTTGCGCACACAGTGTCCAGAGCCGCCCTACCACCAGACCCAGCCGGATATGAGCGGCAGCGGCGGGATATTCGGACCGGAAACCATAGGACCGGACGGCATGGTACCGGATAACTTGGGCCCGTTCATCGACAAGGAATACAAGTTGGACATCGAATCGGACGATGAACCGGGAAAGATGTTCACGGTGAAAGATGAAATACATATTGAACCGCCACCCATCAAGCGAAAACGGGGGAGACCAAGGAAGCCACGCTTTCCCAAGCAAAGTAAGTTGAAGTACATATAATAATGATAATATTACGTTTATAAAGCGCCTTTTCATTTGATACACAGCTCGAAAAGAAGAAAGACTTACAAACAAATAAAGGGAGAGAACATTATCATACGGAGCTTATATTAATAACAAAGAGGAATATTCAAACAAACTAGAAAAGGTGTGTTTTTAGACACCTCTTGAAAGCTGTGCGACTATGGCAATTCTTTAGTACAGGGGGTAGGAGTTCCACTACCACTTACGAACACACGGAGAGAGATAGAGAGAGAGAGAGAGAGAATATTATCATACAAAGCTATGATTAAATATAAACTGTAGTACTGGTAATGCAATTGCATTGTGAAAGAAAAGGTGTGGAAAGGATCAGAAACAGTTGATCATGTAGCATGTAAGTATTGGTGCGTACTGCAAGGTTATGGAGTCATCAAAATCATAATAAATTTGACCGAGTCTTGGTAAAGTAACAATTAGCACTGTACACAGAAAGCTATATATGGGACAACACACATGGTGTCGGGGCTAGTACTACCTTGATTTCCTTGATTTCCTTGTCTTTCTATGCTCATTACTCAGCCAGTATATATTTTCTTCCAATAGGCACATGTCATTTATTTGTAATCTTGAACATTCAGTGTAAGTTTTGTTTGATTCTGTGAGAATTAATTTTCTTGTTTTTACCAGAACTGGAGTTTATCTTTAATTACAAAAAAAGGAATGGTACAGAAAATTAGAAAAGATGACTGGTCAGTAGCATATAAACAACAATAGCAACGTTTAGTATTGAATCAGTCTTGATTATCTAAGTTTGTTGTGGTCATGAGGTTCATATTACAGTTATTTTCCCTTTGATGGCTGTTATACATTACTAAGTTAAAGGTGTACAATCGCCGGCTAAATCTACATTTTGAGTTCAATCATAACGAAAGCGTTAGCAAAAAAATAGTCAAACCTGCTTTAGTGACCACCTGTCCACAAAGACCACAATTTCGTTGCCCTTGACAAATGTTTCTCATTGAAATATGTACTATAGGCACCTTTCTACAAAGACCACCTGCCTTTAAAGACGACTTTTCTTGTCTCCCCTGGATGGTCTTTATATGCAGGTTTCACTGTAATTGTGTAGTACATTTCGATTCGAATCGAAGGCGTTTCTGCACACTTGGATCCCATTTCACAAAACTTGTCATCAGTGAAAAATGACTGTCTTTGTTATAAGCTATTGAAATCCTTGCTTTTGATTGGTTATCAGCAGGTTTTTCACAGATTTTAGTAATTTTTTCCATTGAAAAAAGGCTTTGTGAAACGGGCCCCTGCAGCACCCATAGCCCAGAATGTTATTGTTAATGCAAGGCTGGCGATAGATTCAGCATTTTCAGCACTAATGGTCTATACAAAGTTGTAATACTAATAGAAACAATCGACAACAGCATTAACATCAAAGGACAGACACAAAGTGATATCAATTTCTCAAGGTTCAGCAAATATTATTATCATTATGGTTTCACGCTTATTAGGGTTATATTATGAATAATAAACAGAGCTTCAAACACAAGGTCCTATTATTGTAAGACCAATGTCAATTGGTGGCGGTACTCTATGTATGGAAAACCCACGCTTGACTGGAAATGTGGACAGTAATTGTTTCAGCTAACCGCTCTGGATCGCTACCCGCATGACAGACATTATGTAGCCATACATCACTTTTTTAAGCCATTTGAAAAATGGATTAATGAGCTATATGTTCTATATTTTTAAATAACCTCCATGTGTAGCATAAATTATGTTGCCATATAGGGTGCTCTTTGAGTGGGCTAAATAAAATGGCAGCGAGCCAAAGGATAGCAATTTTTCAGTTTATTGCGTGTTAAATCTTCAACCAAGGTTGCATCTCTAGTTAACAAACTTTGTTTTTACTTATGTTTTTATCGAAAGCCCAAAGCAGAAACATGGAACACAAGGATAACAGGTATAATGTGTACATAATCGTTCTTCGGGGCCCTGAGTAAAAATCAATACAAACAATAAATGAAATAGAAATATGTAAAGCAATGTAAAGGAATGTTAAGCAAATGTATTTGCCAGAATAACTAGAAAAAAAACACTGTAGGTTCATCTACATGGCATTATCAAGTCATGGTTTTAATGGTCCCAACGTGTTGGGCTCCGCCACAGTTCAATCAAATGGCGTTGGCTAGTTTGTTTTGACAAAATAATCGAAAGTGTTCTGACGACCCAGATTACCCGAGGTGTTACTTTCATAGCAACAAAATAATCATTTCATATAATATGTATGAAGCATTAGACCCAAGTGAGGTAAATGGGTACCTGGTAGGATTATTCCTTGAAATGCACTGTGCGCTGAATACGGCTGCCGGAGCTAAAGCTAGGGTAATAATTTCCGAAGTTCTTTGGAAGCGCACAGAGAAGTTGTATAATGTGATATGCGCTATACAAGAACCAAATATTGTTATTAAATATTATAATATTACCAAAACTACAGGTAATACGAGAACATAAATCCCTGAATGTCATGCCTCGCGAATTTTTATGGCGGCTCTAGAAAAAAATAGGTTGCGGTTTCTCTATTCACATTCCGACCACACTGAACAGCATTTATGATCCATCCATCAAACCAATAATTCGTTAATAACGCTTTGAAAAGTAGCAAAAAGAGTTCACCGACGCACGTAACAATCCATGCTGTTTACTGAGAGGAGCATAAAATGATCCCTTTCATGCAAAAAAAATGGCTATTGTGAAAAAGTGAAATTAAAATTGTTGCAAGGATATGGGTTATGATTTAGCTTCTAACGGTGAGAAAACCGCAATGGTGAAGTGTACATTGAAAGTCGTACTGGTCGTCATCTGAAATGAAAAGGCTGAATGGAAAATAGTCAAATGACAGTCTTAAAGGTAAAGTTGAGTTTGGTCATGCGATTGCATTGTGAAAGAAACGGTGTGGAATCGATCAGAGAAAAGTTGATCATGTAGCATATAAGTATTGGTGTGTACTGTGAGGTTCTGGTATCATCAAAATGATAGGAAATTTGGCCCAGTCTTGGTAAAAGTATCAAGCACTGTACACAGAAAGATGAATATGAGACAACACAAACATGTGGCATAAAAATGTGGTCCTCATTTTTAGGCTGTGACATGTCATATTTAGAAAATGAAAGCATTTGAAGAGCCATGCTTTTCAGGAAAAAAAATCTCTCATGTTCTTTCACACTTGCCTAAAAACAATGAAAACGCTCATCAATCATGTTAACCTCCCCACAAAACTCAACCTTCCCTTTAAATATTCCAATCATGGTGCTCTGGTAATAGTTATAATGCACTGAAGGAAGGATGTATTATTAGGATAAGGACGCTTTGGTTCAGGAAAGTGAGCGGTATAGTTTGCAGGACCGAGGTAATACATAAGTTGTAGTTGTGTTTAAGTGTAAAATAAGAGTCTACATCATAGACTATCATGTTTTCATGAACACGTCATAATGTATCTGGGTAGTCTAAACACCCAAGATTCTTGTTTTACGATTATGAAGAGAACATTAAACTGTAACACCTTTTGGGTCTTCTATTATTGCGGTAAAGCGATCAAGGATGACTGCGAGTCGATGATCTCTCGATTTAGTTACGCTAGGACTCGTATGACAACAATAATAACAGGTATTCATACCAGGTAATCAATGAAGAGACCTTGTCTCTCCCACCGTGTGTTTATAATGCTGTATTATTCGTGGGAAAATGTCACATTTGAAATTCACAGCCAATTTTAAATAATGGGAATATTGTCTCGGGTTTAAGGGTAATTTCCCCCTGGTAAGGCCTACGTGTTGTAGCGGAGCAAAGCATCATTGAGCGTCATTGTATTTCAGCAATATTTGGATTACCATGAGTGAACTGTGTGTCACCCATTATAGATGCGCGCTGTTGCCTCAATTTTCTTTGTCCATTAAAGATGACAATGAATTACAAAAGGCCTATGAGTAGGAACATGAATATAATATTCTGCTTTTGTATATATAGCGCTTAATACATCGACAATATCTCTATAAAGCGGTTTGCAAATATATCATTACCCCGGCCATTGGATTCAGGCTTGCCCGCACACAATGTTTGCACATTCTCCACTCCCTGGGAAGCATTCCAGCCAGGCGTCATTTTACAGACGCACACAACGCTGAGCAAACTACATTGACTTTCGCATCCTACCGGGTACCCATTTGACACCTGGGGGGTGTTTCACAAAGATCCTGAGTCGAACTTAACTGTAAGTTGGACTTAAAAATTATGGAAAGCCAGTAGCATCGTTGAAAATGTTTTCTAAAAGTTATTTTAAAAGGCATAAAATGTTGAGTCCAATCATGCATATTTTCTATTATTATGGGAGATTTCATGTCCTTAATGTGGAATTCATGAAAAGTCTAAAATACTTGTATTTTGCTTTTTAATATATTTCATTATAAGGCTACAAATGGCTCTCCATAATATTTAAGTCCAACTTAGAGTTAAGTTCAACTTAGGATCTTTGTGAAACACCCCCCCTGGTGGAGAGTGGCAAATGTAGATAACTGTCTACATGCCAAAGGACGTTTATAGTACCGGGCTGGGATTTAAACCCCCCGTACCTTGTGATGTGCAGTCGGGTTACTTATCCACTAGACAACAACACCTTTACATTATGGGGGGGGGGGGGGGTCTTCATTTTCTCTAAATATTCCCTTTCATCAAGCAGCTTGATCAAACACAGCACATTCCTTAAGATTCTATAAACAATACAAATGAGGGTTGTTTTGGTCTTATGTTTACCATCAACTGTGAAGGTATGAAAGTTTGCGACGGATTTTTTTTATTTTTATACACATTTCCCCTCAACATTCCCAGGACCAACTATAACAAAAAGTAGGGATCTTCTGAAAAGGTTTTCTTTTTTTATGAACCAGAATTGAAGCCATGCAACAGAAAGCCTTGTTTACATGGACGAAATTCATATATCATCAGTGCATTGATTTCTAAATATTTTCATTTATTTTGTCATTAATTGTTTATTTATCTATCTAATTCATTTAAATGTTTATTCATCTTTTATTAACTTCATTAGTTATTTACTAAGGCCTATTTACATATTGTTTGTTTTTTTATTCAACAATTTATTTCTTTATTCATTATTTTCTCTATTAATGTAATAGGTATTTATTTATCTAAATTATATATTCATTTATTCATCTGTTTATTCATTATTCAATTAATTGACTATTATTCTAGGTAATTCGTTGATTATATTATTTATTCATGTATATAACTTTGTATTTATTCATGCATTTCTTTCATTCTTTTTCTATTCCCTTATATACTTCTACTTCCAGAGCGGGATCAACCAATTCTCTACAAATTCATCCTGAAACACCTCAACAATCCGTCCGGTGACAGCGACAAGTACCTCAACTGGGTCAACAAACCCGAAGGTCTCTTTCGGTTCTATTCGACCAGGAAGGACGAGTTTGCCGAGATGTGGGGACGATTTAAAGGCAAGAGGGAGCACATGACTTATCAGAACATGGCGCGCGCACTGCGCAACTATACGCGCGGGAACCGTAAGATCATGACCAGCGTGCGCAAGAAGTTGCACTACAAATTCACGCCCCTTTTCATTCAGTGAAAGAAAGAAAGAATGGCTGGCCCGCAGAAGGGGGAAAAAAACCATTTCCGAGAGTTATTTTGTGGAACGAGCTCAAAAGGGAAGCGATGTCTTCCAATATTGACGGTGTTGTGTAAAAAACAAAGAAATGCGAGACAATTCTGGCAGTCGGAGTCGGTGAAAAGTCTTCGTTTGTGACCATAACGGAAATACAAACATTTCATGACCATAAAGGAAATACAAATCTTTCCTGATTGTGTATTTGTGTTTTTTTTTGTACCTTTTGGCGAAGAGAATCTTTTAAGGTGCGAAAGAGAATTCTATGCACGATGGTATCAACAGTCACCAATCTTTTTGATAAAGAAATGACGAATGAAATCGTAACTGTCCCCCCCTTCAAAGACACGTTCAAGTTGATATCTGTTCATGAAACCTTCTCGTATATTCATATCTCAACTTCTTGCACAATTTGAGGATCACAATCATTGGCGATCGACTTTTGTCCCTTTTTTTTATAGCTGAGGACAAGCCGGTCTAATATCAAAACATTCACACTTTCTTTTCAATTTCGCAGACAGAATATCTAAACTGTGTATAATTTGATCCGATTAATTTGGGATGAGTTTTGGAGAGGTGATATCCTCACAGCTTGCGTTTTTTCTCACGCATCGCGTGAATTTGTCAGATCTTGCCTTCTTTCATAATACATTCTTCCTTTTTTTAAAAGGACATCGCTTCTGAAATGTATCTCGATCTCAATGAAAATGATGGTCCACTGAGATTACAAAAAAAACACGAAACAAATCAACCAATACTGTCGTAAGACTGGACAATTCGTTTCAGATGTAATTTTAGAACGCCCTGGTGGCTTGATGATAGTTTATTTTTCTGTACAATATGTCGACACACCTAAATAATGGGCATTTTCTAATACTTTTTATTGTAAGGTGCAGGACCAGCTAAGGTTGGCTATTATGCTTCCTGTAGTACGTCCAAAGCGGTTAGAAAGTCGCAGGAGTGTTTTATCACATCAGGGGGGGGGGGGGGTTGATTCACAAAGATCCTAAGTTGAGCTTATCTCTAAGTTGGACTTACAAAGGCATAAAACGTTAATTCAAATCCTATATGTTTACTACTATGAAGGAGACTTCATGTTCTTGATTATGGACTTCATAAAAAAGCATAACATACTTGAATTTTCGCTTTTGACTATACTTTATTTTTAAGGCTGCAAAAGGCTCTCCAAGTTCGACTTTGTGAAACACCCCCAGGGACCCGTTGCACAAAGCCTTTTTCCAATTAAAAATGGCAAAAATCAGCGATAAATCTGCTGATAATCAATCGGAAACAAGGATTTCACTATCTTGTATTAAACAAAAACTGTCCTTTGTCATTGATGACAAGTTTTGTGAAACGGGGCCCTATTCATTAATATATAGAATATATAGCATGGTAATGCGACGGTTTCAGAAAACGACAAGCCGGTTTGGCTTGTAAAGCGCACATTGTGGCTTGTATTTCAAATTGAAATTAACTTCCGTAGATATATATATATGTTATTTTATAGAGTTTTATCCATTCGTCTTATTTACTTAGTATTTGAAGCAATGCAGTATAGATAAACCTTGCTTTATACACGTTAATAATGTCATGTTCACGACTGGAACTTAGATATGGAAAGCTAAATTATTTGCTCATCCATATCTGTACAAAGCATTTACATGTTGATTTGTACATGCAATATAAATCTATCTGAAGGAGAAGCTAGAGTGTATACAAAGTCTATTTTGCAAGAAGATGGGAAATATGAAAAAGGAATCAACTAGTCAAGAGAAAGGAAATCTTCTGTTGTATATTGTTCTGCGGTCATGATGTGTGACTTCATAATCCGTGGCGTCATAATGCGAATAGCATAAACAAAATTATACATTCCCAATTTTGTGAACATAAATTACAGAAAGCAAGACATTTTTTGAAAAACACAATTTACATGACGTTAAATTGACATAATTATGACTTCGTGGTTGCCTGTAGTTGGAAAGAATGCTCACATGCGAGTGGAGATGGTGCACACATCATTTGTGTGCATTTTACAAATGACAAGAAAAAAATAGTAAACCTGATGCCCGAACGTTTTAAATTACTTCTGTTATCATAAGCATGTAGAAAGTTTAATACGTCATTGGATTTGTAATAGTATATCGAAAGCCTGATCAAATATTTACCTTGTCTATATTTGAGATACAATAACAAGGAAGGTAGAAATATAGGGTAGAAATATATATATATATATATATAGCGTGCGTGAGATGCGTGTAACTTGCGTGGAGCAAGGAAACATATTGTTAGTGTCTTCTCTTTTGAACCGTTCTCTAAATATGACGTTTAAATTGCTATGATAACAGTACGATCGGTAGAATGGTTACCCAGAAATCATCTTGAAATTTATACTTGTGAAGATTAGAGCAATTTATTTACAAAAATAGACAGACTTTATTTTAATGAGATACGTGAATATGTAAATAATTGTTTGGATATACGCTTCTTCTTTTTGTTAGTGCAGCTAAGCCAGATTTTTATTTTGTATTAAACGCAGTTGATATAATGTCAACAAGCCGAAATCTTAGATTTTATGTATAAAGTTCATTTATATTTTGGTTGGTCAGTGTATACGCTTTTATGTCTCCCGAATGTCGGAGAAAGAGATATATGATATTTGAAAATGTTGTGAGGCAAATAGAAATATAATCTACGACATTTAAAAAGAGAATTATTAGAGGAATTATTATAGGAAAATTTCACTTCAGTGCTTTGACGAGTTTTTCTGTATATATTATGTGTTCTCATTTTTTTCAGAAAGTTTGTAAATATATGTTTTGTAATGTTAATGAGGAGCTGGACTCTCTAAGGGGGCGTCATACGTGTCCATACCGACAATTCTTGCAGCTAAATACACGAATGTACTATGTAAATTAGTATTATCCTTCCATTTGTATAGAGTACTATGAATACGACTGAACCGTTTTGCAAACATTGCATTTAGTTTTATTGCAAGGCCAATATTTCTATTTCAAAATTGAATTTGATGATAAAGTCTTGAAATAAACGTAATTTTTATACATATTTGATGCTACTTTTTTTTAACGATAAGTATTATTGTGTTCGATTCTTATGTAATAGGGTACTATGTTTTGCGTGTACTATTTGCACACATTTACAGTAATTCGTCATTTGAGGTTTGAAAGGTTTTATTCTTTTAATCGACTTTGAAGACATCATAACATAAATGCTATTTTATTTACATTTGTTATTACTTTCATATACTTTCAATCAAATATGGCGATAATGAACAAAGGAAAGTTAATAGACAAAGAAAACGTTGATTATCTTCTGAAACTGAGTGTCTTTTAGTTTTCATCATCGATTGTACATGTTTTTTGATACACAGTTAAGATGAAAATATCATACCCTAAAATCAAGATCTAGTCTTTCATGGAATCAAATTATATCTTCTCTTTCTTTGTAATTGTTCCCCTCGTCTTTCTTTGCACAATGTTTTTGGTTGTAAACATGCAAACAGGCATTATGTCTCGTCTTTATGCCTCTAAAACCCCGCCGCGGCAAAATAAGAATTATTTTACTTGCTATTTGAGGGGAAGAGGGATGAAAATGACAGTGACAATAACAACTATTTTTCCTGTCGGGAAATTATTGCAGTACTGAAAGCTTATTGGTTGCCAGTAAAATAATATCACATACGCTCTTTGTCACAGTATGATTTGGCGATGTATATGTCACAGTAAATTGAATAACAGTATGATGTTTCTTTAGTAAGTGATCTATGTGTAATTTATCTCTTT
This sequence comes from Hemicentrotus pulcherrimus, assembly GCA_003118195.1. Lineage (NCBI taxonomy): Eukaryota > Metazoa > Echinodermata > Echinoidea > Camarodonta > Strongylocentrotidae > Hemicentrotus > Hemicentrotus pulcherrimus. The sequence continues at coordinate 44,037 of BEXV01001796.1, forward strand.
TAAAACATATCAAATTAGAATCCTTATTATCATGCCCATACGTATTACAACAATTAATTATTTTATAAATATACCAAAATTCAATTCATAATCGAATCGATTTCGGTTTGCAAATTCATTTTCAGCAAGAAAATAATATCTATTTCTATTTCAAGATTAAAAGCATGTTAAACCAAATCCCTCAAATGATTTATACTTTATATTTAACACGTGATACTGTGGTAATAGAAATTCTATATTTTCGTAATCCAAATTCAATATCATTACCGTCTATCATTCGATTCTTATTTAGGAAGATAAGAATTGAGTTGCTATCATCTTAATTATGTATCATTTCCTTTCTCTTATAATAAAAAGGTCATAATTGCTTTTGCAGTTAAAGTACTTTTCGTATGATGTCCTTGCATTATGACTTGTGTTTTCAGTACTGCAAATCATATTAAATAAAAGAAATTGATGCCGGTTTAACGGACTTCCTTGAGTTGCAATTGAGTCTTCCGATAAGTGTGAATATCTAAAGATGTTTGTTAGATATGGGTAAATAATCATATGATGAAATCATTTTGTGTTGTAAAAAGCTAATAAATCGGATCATTTTTTATAAAAACATGAACCATGGTGTGTTATGTTTGCTTTTTGGTATCTAAGTTTTGTACTAATGACAAAGTATAAGGCAGTGCATAATGATTTATCCATAAAGAGATTGGAATGCCCAAGAGCGAAGATAATTTAAAAAAACTTACATCATTGGTTGTTTGTTTGACTAAATGACTGGTGGATTATGTTTTTTTTTTTGGATTAATTTTACATCGATTGATTGATCGATTGATTTACTGACTAAAAAATTGGTTGATTGACTGATTGATTAATTAATTGATTGCCTGGTAGATAGATTGATTGATTAACTGACCGATTGAGATTAAAATATACTATAGCTGAGATAACTATAGAAATAAAAAATCATTATTGGTTG
>BEXV01001796.1:47988-66174 GCA_003118195.1 Hemicentrotus pulcherrimus
AATTTAACCGCTACAGAAAGCCGGTTAGGCATAAAACCACGACCTCTAATGGGCAATATGCGGTGATAAATAATCCCATTTCAGTTAACTTTCGCATTCATGAAATAAGCCATAATGAAAATAATAATATACATATCTGTGGCTGCATTGTTAGTCTTTTTGCTAACGGTACTGCCAGCATCGAAATGTGATTTTCGGTATTCAATTCACACGTGTTGTGGTAACATGTTGTTTTAGCCCTAGGATAAATGAATCCTGTATTCCCCATAGTTTTTTGTTATACTGGGACCCCCCGGTTGGCTTTTGGCAGTATAGGACATGCAACAAGTCAAAAGTTTTGATCCTACATACTGACTTTCAGCATGGTCGGATGACTTTGTTGAAAAATAACCGTAAAAACACAATCAGACTGACATGTTTTTCGGTTGGTTCGATATGAAAAGCTCTTTATGATTTGAACAGCAGGTTCCATTGTCCCTTGTTGTCCCACATGTGCGAATACAGGTAAGTGATCGCACAAGATTGGAGAACATCTCCAAACAACAACTTAAAGGGAAAACCAACCCCTACATCAGGATTGCTGAAGCAAGAGCATACCTATTGGGGCATCAAGACAATTGAAAGCACAAGATAGTTATAAAGATGCATGGAAATAATAAACCGATTACTTAAAAATGGTAATCTATACTCTGACATATCAGCTTTTAATTAAAATGACACCATTAAAATAAAGGATGCAGAACAGTGATAGATAAGAAAATCAAATAAGGGATTACAAAAAAACACAGATGACAGCTCTGTTTACTAGCCTTTGAGCAGCCCATTTATTGATGGGTACTAAACGATTTCACGGATGCGTCGATCATATAGATAAATCACCAAACTGATGTTCAAGCATGGAACACCTTTCTGAAAATAATCCATTATAATTTACTAATAACATTAACATGATATTTCATGTTTTAATTGTATTCACCTTAACTTCTTTCATTATCAATTGTGAAACCAGGAATTTTTCCAGGGGCGGACTTTGACACGCAGATGTCAACAAAATATCCCAAGCAATATCAATAATGACAGTTTATATATGTTTTGACTGGAGAGGGCGCATGTTCAAATCTTTTTCTGCTTCAAATGGTATAACAAAGAGAAAGTGTCGATGCCAAAAAAGAACCACAAATTTAGCCGATCTAAAAAGAAGAAAAAATAAAATAATAATCCACTTGAGTATGGTTATGATAAAACAATCACTTACATTTTCAGCATACTTTCCCGTTTGTATCATAACCGATAGTTTAATTTGTGTCAAGAATATTTCTCCTAGCTCCCAGAATAAATCGTGTTCATTCATCATTCATGGCTTTGAATGGTTTTCAAGAATTTAACAAAAACAAGAAAATCTCGTATTTACAGCATCTGTCCTATATGGAGTGACCATTCGGACAATCAGCAACAACAACAACAACATAATAAAAAAAAACAATAATTCAGTTTAAAATAACATGTTAAATCTTCTTTAACTGCAATTATAATATATATATATATATATATATATATATATATATATATATATATATATATATATAAGCGTGAAGAAACACCCGTTGTCATGTCAGAGTTGAGAATTCTCGCACTTTTATATATATATATATATATATATATACTACATACATATGAGAAATATCCATATGTGGGCAATTCAAAAGCAAAATTGTAACGTTCACGCCTGGTAAGGGACTTGAACCCTTGACCCTCAGTTTAAAAGTCTGATGCTCTACCATCTGAGCTAACCAGCCTCCATTGTGTCTTGTAATGATGCAACATTGTTACCTTGTGGGTCTTCAATGCAGGAACAATTAGACATTAAAAAAAAGGGAGACATCGCCCAATAAGGGACTTGAACCCTTGACCCTCAGATTAAAAGTCTGATGCTCTAACGACTGAGCCTACCGGGCTTCGTGCTACTTGTAAAGATGCAACATACACATTTTTGTAAATATGTAGGTCATTATATCTACTTATTTATTTTCAATTTGCAAAACAAACATACTACAGGCCTACTTAAATTGTAAAAACGTAAAATAAATTGGTGTATGATCTTTTACGCCTCAAACATAAGGTAACAGGAGATTGTCTTTTTCAACAATGAAATAAGGGTACTATTTAAAAAACAATATTGAAGATGAAGTGTATACATAAATAAATAAATGCTATAACAATGCAGGAACAAATAAATATAAAAAGGGAGACATCGCCCAATAAGGGACTTGAACCCTTGACCCTCAGATTAAAAGTCTGATGCTCTACCGACTGAGCTAACCGGGCTGCGTATGAGTTGTAAAGATGCAACATCCAAATTACATGTGTGGGTCTTCGTATTTATTTTTTTCTTCTTTTTTTTAACAGCAAATATACTACTGCCTATGTAAATGATAAAAACGTAAAATTATTGTGTTTGATCTTTACGCCTCATAAATAAGGTTACTGGAGATTGCCTTTTTTATAATGAAATAAGGATACTATTAAAAAACAATATTAAAGGTAACATGTACACATAAATAAGTAAATGCGTTAACAACGCAGGAACAAATAAATATAAAAAAGAAGACATCGCCCAATAAGGGACTTGAACCCTTGACCCTCAGATTAAAAGTCTGATGCTCTACCGACTGAGCTAACCGGGCTGCGTATGAGTTGTAAAGATGCAACATCCAAATGATTGTACATGTGTGGGTCTTCATATTTATTTTTTTTTCTTTTTTTTTTCACAGCAAATATACTACAGCCTATGTTAATGATAAAAACGTAAAATTATTGTGTATGATCCTTTAAGCCTCATAAATAATGTAACTAAAAGTTGTCTTATTTTATAATGACTTTATAAGGATACTATTTTTGTAAAGAAATTGCAAAAAAATGTTGGAACAAATAATTATAAAAGGGGAAGACATCGCCCAATAAGGGACTTGAATCCTTAGATTAAAAGTCCGATGCTCTATCGACTGAGCTAACCGGGCTCCGTATACTTATGTTAGCGACATAGATCAAGATAAGAATATATGACGATGATGATAATAATAATATTGATATTAATAACTAGAAATATCACAAACTGTATTGCCGTGCAATGCGAATGTATCCCCCGGCAGTGGCAGCAATGTAACTTTTTCTTTCTTCCTCTCAATTCTTTTAATTAAGAGAGTATTGGAAAATAACATTTCTCATTGCAGAAAAAAAAATTGAAAGCCCTTATTCTTTAACTTTGTATACTTACGAGAAATCTTTAAGAGCAAAATGTTATTAGGGGAGGGGGGTAATAGATTCTCGTTGAATATGACAAAAAAAATCTTTTGAATACTAGGTGATTATGTAAAAAAAAAAGAGGTTTTGGTTATTCGTCAAAATTATTAATCATCTCATTTTTCTATGAACCAAATTCAAACAATAAAAACATCTGTACAGAAGGTTTGATTCTTGAGGTTACAAAAAGAATGTGGCACAAGAAATTCGAACAAACGTTTAAATATATTGCTCATACATAAAACTGTGAGAGCCTTCCGTAGCAATCCCTTTCACTGCTGCCATGAGAATCTTCCACATGTGAATTAATTAATGGGAAATCTCTCAAATTATTCCAAAACTTATCACAAATCAATCTCCTCTTTCTAGATTGACACCTAAATTGATGAAATCAACGTTTGCATGAGATAAATACTGAAATTAATTTCTGATCGATCAATGAAAGATGTTGGATTTTTTATCAAATCTTAATCAGTTTATCTCCGGATGCAACAAAATAATAATTATTTTTTATCCTAGAAATTAAAGTTCTTGGAATAAGATCGATAAGTCGGGCATACACGTATATTTGTATACAGGAAACAATTTTGTCTCTCTACAAATCTTCTTGTGTAGAATCAGTTAATGGAACGCAATTTTAAATACTTTTACATTATCTTTGCTTTAACCAAAATTGCATTTAGAAATATTACCTCATTATTTACGTTAGTTATCAGTTCTCCTGTATGATTAGTGTCTTGTAAATATCAAAATCAAATTTTAATGTTGCTAATTAACGTATAATTGTCGAATGTCGTACAAAAAATAAAAAAAAACGAAAAAAAAAACGAAAAAAATAAAAAAAATAAAAGCGATTACGAGTCAAACAATTATTAATTTACCACTTCCCTTAGTCTACTATAGCTTCCATTTCGACCATATTTGTAGGTCACTTGAATGTTTGATTTGATTTGATTTATTTATTTCTATTGATTTTCCTTTTCTTTTGCATATTTAAAAGTATATTACAAACAAAATCTTTCAAATTGTACACATTTCAAAACAATATAATGTCGAATAAAGTAAGGCTGGCTGTTACTAATCGAAAACATCAAACAGGACGAAGTAAGCAAAGCCTGATAGCATGACTATCCTCAATGGGTACATAATAGTACGAATATGGAGGAACAAACGTTGGTAAAAGGGGAGAGAGAGAAAAAAAAAGAAGAAAAAAGAAAGAGGGATGTACATCAAGATGCACAGATGTATGTGGTACAATGTAGTTGGATTTCAATTTGATATATGAAGATAAAAAAAGAATATGCACCTTTGATTATTGGGTGGCCAACTTGGCAAAAGAGTAGCATTCAAATTTTTTTGTTCATATGAATTTTTAGAAAGAGAAATTGGCACCTTTCGGAATTCGCTCAAACTGCCCAACCTATCCAGTTTAGTGTTAAAACAACTTTACCGTTTCAATAAAAACACAACAAAGTTGCGAGCATGGCAAACGAATTCATATCGGAAATAATATCACTAGTGACAGCGGCGCACGAAGCGTCGGGATCTTTTAGATACCTTGTTGACCATACATTGCGAGAAAAACGAATGTCACTAGCGATATTATTTGAGATACTTTATCCGCAATGAGTAATATATTTAGTAAATTCATCGGATTAACATGTATGTTCATGATAAAATTGTTTGATACATATGTAGCTTTTTTTTAATTCAGACTTTTTCTGAAAACTTTTATATATTGTAGGGGGGATAGATTGGCCCGGGTAGCCGAATGAGTGGGGGGTAGACCTCAGACAGTGTAGAAGACAATGGCATCCTCAGGAGTAGAGTTTGTGCTCTTTATTCTCGACACACCGCTATAAAGCGGGGTGGAAACGGGGTGGAAACGGGGTGGAAACGGGGTCAAATAATGATAGACAGTTATCAATTACAAAAATATACAACGACACATCTTTAAGAATTATGACAAAATAGGGAATCAGTGGTCACTACACCAAAACATTTAAATCGTAATGAAATTAACTTAACTTGTTTAAGACATTGCAAATGCCCAAAGTGTATAAACTGGACAAATAACGAATTTCTAACATAATTAATCAAACTTAAAAAGATAACACTTCTTCGTTAATCAATTTACTCTACACAAAAACCTTATACATATTCATTAGCGCCCAACTACAATAGTTACGCTCCAAGGCCCACTTGCCCGTACACACATGCGTTCTACACGTACCCGTATAGGCTTAGCCTACACATCCATTTCCTCTGAGCATTACATACCATCAATTTCGCCTTAAATTACACCTTTCCGTTAACAAATATCATGCTCTTTGAACATATTTTAAGCCTTATAATTATACTAATTCGATTAAACCAGGATATGAACAAAACAACGTAGCAATTTTATCAAATATAACAATTTAAACACACATAGAAAATAAGTCTTGCTTACCTATAAAGCGGGGTGGAAACGGGGTGAAGGTCACGGTTCAAAAGCCCGCCACCAACGACCTTCTTACATTATTCCCCGCTTTAAATAGTCATCGTCCCTTGATGACTCATAATGCTACAAAAACCATTTCTCAACATCAAATACATGTATTATTAACAATATCTATAAAATCAATTCATAGGAATAATTTCCATAGTACATAATATACCTCAATCAATCTGAGAGGTACTTTATACTTCACCAACCTTTTTGTTTTCTTCTTCTTCATAACAAAACATAGAAATATAAATCGACTAAGAATGGGAGAGACTCCGTATGATAGCATAGTCTTCTAATCAAAGCAAGAAAATGATACATTATTAGCATTCGACTTTCTAGGTAACAGCAATAACAAAGAAAGACAAATAAGTAATACAGACATAAAATACATGCCTCCCTTGTCACAATATGTAACTAAAAATTGTTTAGCAGCTTGCATTGGATGGACATAAAATATGCATACGACACTTGCATGACACATTAGTCGAAAAATAGCTCCTACTGTCAAAATCACAGTCTGGCAAAGGTATACGATACTTCAATAATATACGACATTTGAGTGATACACGACACTTGAATGATACATCAGTCATAGCTACTACGGTCAAATCCACTACAGTCTTGCAAAAGTTACATCTAAGATAATAAAGGATAAATCAGGAATATATTCAGATTAAGCCCACCTCTTCCCCCTTTTTTTTTTGGGGGGGGGGGGGCCAAATAAAGATGTAAACAACATCTTTATATTATGTAGAAACAAATTATCACATTACCTTTCGAAAAATACATACATGTATAGGTATATTTTTGGTTGTTTATATAAAGTCACAATTAAAGGCCTTTTCCATACTCTGGACTTTCACTCGTGTCTTAATTATACAAAACTCTTACTCTCTTGTTAAGGCGAAACCGAACACAAACATAATTGCCCAAAATATATTATATGAGTAATCTAGGCATTAGTTATCTCCTTTTCCTCCTTATTAGGTTGAAAAATTCAATGCGATCGATGCCTGGTCAAATTAATCTTCACTAAGTGTAATTGGAGTTTGTATACCTCTGGGGTGGTACACCACGGGTAGCTCTTCTAGGGTACCTCCTTTGTTCCAGACGTTGTTCCTTTGGAGACAGAGGACTGGTGGTCTGTGCCACCACTGGTACATTTTCCAATTCACTCCCATTGTTACTGGGACAAGGACTAGCGACATGAGAGATACTGACTTCAGACTCACAAGTGCCTTTATCTTCAGTACCCGGGTGTCCAAAGGAGGAATCCCCAGAGCTTCTTGTGCCTCCCGAAAGGCTCCTGGGAGATTCAGTTTGAACTGGACGTTGGCGGTAGTGTAGGACATAACCAACGGGTGTTTGACTTTCTGATTCAGTTTCACCTTCTGTCAATTGTTTGTCTACATCTCCCCCTGGTAGCCAGGGGCAGTGTTTCAACTGGGTCCTATGTAATACCCTCTCCTTGGCCAAATGGCTCCTTACTACGTAGACTGGGCGGTCTGGAAAGGGCTGCTTTACCACCATATAAGGTTCTTCCTCCCAGTAATCGGCTATCTTTGATCGACCTCTAAATCCATGTCGTCGGACTAGAACATACTGGCCTACTCCAAGAGGCTTCTCGAAAACCTTCCGGGCCTGGAGTGCCTTACGTGCCTCCACCGCAGCCTTAGCGTTCCTCGTTGCAATGTCTCTAGCCATTCGCAACTGTGACTGGTGCTCTGAAACATATGACTTGACTCCTTTCTTGCCTCTCTGAGCTCCTTCCCCACTTTGAACGAAGCTTTGTGGAAATCTTGCATTCCTGCCGAACATGAGAAAGAATGGCTCGACACCTGTACTTGAATGAATGGTGTTATTGTAAGCAAACACTAAGGAAGGGAGGTAGTAAGTCCATTTACACTTCTTTTTGACTGGCAGGGAGGCTAGCATATTATGTAGGGTCCTATTCAGGCGTTCACATTGTCCATTTCCCGCAGGGTGATAAGGAGTGGTGTGGCTACGTCGAATACCATACATCTGACAAAGTTCTGCAATGAGCTTTGCCTCAAAACACTGGCCTTGATCGGAATGGATTCTCAACGGACACCCATAAGGAGTAATTACATGTTTTACCAAAGCCTTGGCGACTGTTGAGGCACGTTGGTCACGAGTTGTGACAGCCCAGGCATACTTAGTGAAAACATCAGTAAAGATGAGCAAATTCTCGTATCCATCATCCGACGCTTCTAGAACGGTGAAATCCATGGCAACTATTTCCATTGGAGCAGTGGCCTCAATCGATGAGAATGGAGGACGAGGCTGGCGGATAGGTGGTTTACTTGTGGCGCAGCGCCGACACTTCTGACACCAGTTCTTGACTGTCACCTCCATACCGTGCCAGAAATACCTGTCTACCAGCAATTTATACACACGTCTGGCTCCAAAGTGTCCTGCCTCGTCATGAAACCTGATAAGGACCTCCTCTTGCAGATCTGTGGGTATGACTACCTGTAAGTGTTTTTGTCCATCTATTGTGGATTGGACTTCCCGAACAAGAACTCCATCCTTCAGGCTAAGCCTCTTCCAGCTCCGGAGGAGGAGTAATGCCACTGTTGAACAGCGACCTCTTTCTTCACGTGTTGGTCTTGTGCCTCTATCTACTAACTCCCTAACTTGTCTCACGTCACTGTCGCTTTCTTGGTACCTCTTCAACATCTCATTGGTATATCCAGGTAGGCAACTTGTTCCACCCAGGCGACACACACCAATCTGATTGCTTAGAGCAATGGGGATCTCAGCTCCGGGAGAATGCAGGTCAAAAGTGGCCTGTATGGTGCTGCTAGTCACGACATCAGGGCCAATACCAGCACTAGGGTTGTCTCGGCGAGATAACACATCCGGTGCTTGGTTGTGTTTCCCTGGTCGGTATTGTATCTCATATTCAAAGGAGCTCAGCCTCTGCACCCATCTCAGTTCAGTGTTTCCCAAGTTAGCCTTATCTAGAAACAGAAGGGGTTGGTGGTCAGTCACAATGCTACATTGCTGGCCGAGGAGATAGTCTTTGAAGGCCTCCGTTACAGCCCACTTTATCGCGAGAAGCTCGAGTTTAAAGGCGCTGTACCGTTCACTACGCTCTGCAGGCCGTAGAGTCCTGGAGGCGTAGGCTATCACATGATGGTTACCGGTCTCATCAGATTGAGTGAGTATGGCCCCAAGTCCTGTTGCACTAGCATCGGTCTCTACCTGAAAGGGTTTTGTGAAGTCTGCATATGCTAGAATAGGTGCATTTGTGAGACACTCAATCAGCTTTCGGAAAGCTGTTCTAGCTTCTTCATCCAATACTACCTTCTTAGAACCAGGCACTGCTCTCTTCCTGCCTCTCCCCTTTCTATCTGGGTCAGCCTTGAGTAGATTGAACAGAGGGCCGGCCATGGTGGCATATCCTTCCACGAATCTCCTAAAAAAACCAGTAAACCCTAAGAACGCTCTGACCTCCTTGACAGTCTCTGGTTCCCGCCATTCCTTTACTGTGGAAACCTTCTCTGGGTCAACTGCTACTCCGGCTGATGAAACTCTATGCCCAAGATACTGGACTTCTTTCTGCAGGATGTGGCATTTTGAAGGCTTCAGTTTCAATCCGTAGCCCTTCAATCTAGAGAATACTTCATCAAGCTTCTGTAGGTGAGTATCAAAGTCAGGGGAGAATACAATTATGTCATCTATGTATATTAGTACACTTGTATAGCACATGTCTCCAAGACATCTTTGCATGAGTCTCTGAAAGGTCGCAGGGGCATTCGTCAACCCAAATGGAAGTCGTGTGTACTCAAATAGTCCGAAGGGCACGGAAAATGCAGTCTTCTCAATATCACCTGGGTGCATAGCTACCTGATAATAGCCACTGGTCAAGTCTAGCACCGTGAAGAACTGGGCTCCCCCTAAAGCTTGGAGTGATTCCTCTATCCTGGGGAGTGGGAAAGAATCCCGACGTGTAAGGCAATTCAAGTGACGATAATCCACACACAACCTGATGCTTGAGTCTTTCTTTCTGACTATCACTACGGGCGAGGCCCATGGACTCTGACTCTCCCGAACAACTCCCTTACGAATCAGGTCCTGGATATGATCTCGTACCGCCTGGTACTGAGTCGGAGGAAGGGGCCTATGTCTCTCTTTGAATGGGACGGCGTCCCCGGTCTCAATCCGATGAATGACCTTGTCAGTATAACCAAAATCCTGGTCATGTGCAGAAAACACCTCACGATGTCTCTCTAAGAGGTCCTCCAGCGCCTGGGACTGTTTTTTACCGAGTGAAGACCAATCAACATCTACATGTACTGGTGCAGCTCCAGTTCCTCTGGGTGGATCTGTTCCCGGCTCTGTTCCTCCTACTACAGTGGCATTATACAAAGTACCTATCCGGAGCTTCTTGGGGATCACTATATCCTCCTCATTATCATTGGACATCATGATCGGAAATTTCCCCTCCTCAACACGCACAATACAAGACTGGATAGTCAAACCAGATGGTATGGTATCATTCCGCTCAGCTTCTAGAAGGAGTTCATAAGGTTCTTTGCGAGGCCCTGTTGGACTCTGAACTTCAAGCACCACTGCTTGACGAGCTGATATTACGACGCATGACTCAGGCTTCACATAAGCTTTACCGATAACACCCTCCTTCTGAGTCAACTGCATCTGTTCGTCGACTGCCTGGAGAGCCTTTTGCCAAGCCGTATCCGTGGTTGGCCACGGCATTCTTGTCAAGAAATGATCTTTCTCACCCCTTATCAAGTGGTGCCAGCATTCATGTAGAACATTCATCCCGAGTATTCCCATTAGGCTCTGGCCCCTTCGCTTGGCCTCTACTTCTGCGAGCACAAGCACTATTCTTGAAGGCATGCAATGTCCAAGGGCAGATACATCAGTATCAAAATATCCTACATATGGGATGGCCTGATAACCAGCAGAGACCAAAGTGAAGGAAGAAGGGATATCTTTTAACGTAAAGCCTGCTGGCCTGAGGTGTTGGTTGAAGAAAGATTCTCCTACCGTCGTCACTTGCGATCCTGGATCAAGAAGACAGGGGATCTGAACCGTACCGAATTCCACTTCCACTGAATAGCACTCTCCAACCGCCCTGGATAGGAATCCTCTTTCCTCACCGTCCACTGCCGTTGCACTCACCTTGGAAACATTGCCAACCACATTGCCGTGCTCCTGTTTCCACTGCCTATTATCTTGCCCCCCTCCAGACGCAAAACTGGGGACTTGGCTGCGGGGTGGTCCCATAGGCGGAGGGGCACCTTTCTCCCCTGGCCCAGGAAGCGATCCTTCCATTCGATTAGGTGGTGCCGTATGCGTAGGGGCACCTCTCTCCCATGGCCCAGGAAGTGGTCCTTCCATTTGATTAGCTCTGAGAGGGGTCTGAAGAGGAATCTGTTGTTCTGGATAAGTGGGGTACTGACCTTCTACCATGTACGGCCCAGACATCAGAGGTCCTATTGGGTATAAAGGACGTTCTTCTCTATAATTGCCGAGTAGATATGGACTTGCTTCATTCCTCAACGGAGGAGCACTTTCAGGATACATTGTGTTGGTGCCCCTCCTGCGTTTCTGTTGGGGGCACTCTCTTGCGAAGTGTCCAAATGCACCACAATTGAAGCAAGGACCCCTCTGTATAGACCCCGAAGAGGTTGGTTTCACCTGCAAGCTGCCACGAGGGCGATTAAACTGCATCATCTCCCTTACTGCCCCTATTACTTCATTAGTCATGGCCCTTACTGCTTCGAGAACCTCATTGTCCAGGGATGAGGATTGTCCTTTAATCGAAGACAGATGTGCTGCACTAGAAGCTCCTGCTCTTGGTCGTGCTTCCTCTCTGCGCTCGCGTTTTATTGCGAGCTCTCGCAGTTCCCTAAAGGTCATCTCATCTTTCACCTCATACATATCTCTTAAGGTGTTGCGCAAGAATGTGTCCTCAAGGCCCTCAACGAATTGTTCTGCAATCAAAGCGTCAGGTTTTGCATACAGGTAGGGGCTCCTTGATGTCAAGCTCAGGAACTTCCTTTCTAGGTCGACAGCATATTCTCGAACAGATTCTCTTGTCCCCTGCCTTCGTTCAAGAAATCGGCGTTGCAGTTCACCTACAGGTATCACTTCTGCGTATGATGACTTGAGGAAGTCGACCATCTCCTCGACATTGCCACCACCTTTGATTATGGCCTTGGCCTCGTCCTTCGGCCCGCCTCTAAGATAGTCAAGAAGAAAGGTGGCTTGTCGGGCAACAGGAACGTTATAATGCTTAAATGCATCCCCCATTGCCGTCACAAAATCTTGCACATCCCCCGCCCCATCGAAGGTTGGTAATCTTTTCTCCGGCGCTAACACAAGCTGAGGCGGGGGCCTCAATAACAGCTTTGTCAAGCTTTGAACCGTCTCCCTTTCATTATCTTCAGTTTTCTTCTCTGGAAAAAGAGGGCGATAACATGTTGCTTTCCACTGCCCAAGGGGCCTGATAATTCCACCAACCGCGGGCAGTATCACCTCTTCTTCACCAACATCTGTATAAACCAAACCTTTGGCAGAAGGATATCTTGACTGTAATGCTTCAAGTGATAGAGGGCCCCCCTCTTCTACAAGCGGGAATTTGAAGGATTTTCCGTCATCCCCGATTCTTACATACAAACCCATTTTAGCAATATGAGATTGGTAGATATATCAAAATAATTAACAAGTAAAATCTCAATCATTTACAAATGAGTAGGTCAAACACTAAAGGTCGAACGCTAATCGATAGCTAGGACCGAGTACAGTTATTTTTCTAACAAGTACAGTTATTTATGTAAACACATGACTTTAAGGTTTCAATCATTTACATCGTTCAGTCTTACATGGGTCATGCTTGTCTTCAGAACAAAAGCGTAGCGTCGTCAACGATATCCCATCCTCGTCGCCAGTTGTAGGGGGGTAGACCTCAGACAGTATAGAAGACAATGGCAGCCTCAGGAGTAGAGTTTGTAGTCTTTATTCTCGACACACCGCTATAAAGCGGGGTGGAAACGGGGTCAAATAATGATAGACAGTTATCAATTACAAAAATATACAACGACACATCTTTAAGAATTATGACAAAATAGGGAATCAGTGGTCACTACACCAAAACATTTAAATCGTAATGAAATTAACTTAACTTGTTTAAGACATTGCAAATGCCCAAAGTGTATAAACTGGACAAATAACGAATTTCTAACATAATTAATCAAACTTAAAAAGATAACACTTCTTCGTTAATCAATTTACTCTACACAAAAACCTTATACATATTCATTAGCGCCCAACTACAATAGTTACGCTCCAAGGCCCACTTGCCCGTACACACATGCGTTCTACACGTACCCGTATAGGCTTAGCCTACACATCCATTTCCTCTGAGCATTACATACCATCAATTTCGCCTTAAATTACACCTTTCCGTTAACAAATATCATGCTCTTTGAACATATTTTAAGCCTTATAATTATACTAATTCGATTAAACCAGGATATGAACAAAACAACGTAGCAATTTTATCAAATATAACAATTTAAACACACATAGAAAATAAGTCTTGCTTACCTATAAAGCGGGGTGGAAACGGGGTGAAGGTCACGGTTCAAAAGCCCGCCACCAACGACCTTCTTACAATATCTAAATTCAATTTTGATACAAAACAGTTTGTCCGATTTTTCAACTTTTACCAATAAGTTAATTGAAAGTTTTTTTTCTATCGCCCCCCACTCTCTCTCTCTCTCTGTCTCTCGTAGGTGGACTTTTTTTTTTACTGATCTAATTGAAAAATATCGATTGCAATGATTACATTGGTCAAGCTGAATATACATCACAGCTTTTATCCCGCCATATTATTAAAACAACTATGTCGTTAATAAATAAAAGTATTAGCTTATTCATATTTTCAGTAAATATAGATCAGAATTGATTGAATAAATATGATATTCGTGATTATTTCTTTTTGCAAAATCCTGAAATTAGGGAATTCGAACTCACGAAATGGGGAAGAATATTTAGGATGGTTTTAATATCTCAAGGGGGCAAATAGAGAATGGTTACATAAAGATAAAAGGTAGGGCAAGTAAACAAAGCTATATTGATCATACCAATGTCCTGTAGGTATAAATGAATCCTCGATTCTCTGGATAATCAGTCGTTGGATATTGCTATCCAGGTTGAGGTGAAAGAAAACGCATACGATGTCGAGAACACTGCTCTTATCTGGCTTAGTAGCCATGCTTATGACATGCTCCCTTGCCAAACCACTGGAAGAACAAGAGGGCTACACTAAAACAAAAGTGGTGAGTAACTCCCATTAAGTGAATTTATATATTTTTTGAGCTACAAGAGTTTATAAAAGATTGTGAAACAACTATAAGCAATTTAAACAGACTAAATCTAATTGATAAAGTGAGCGATAAAATTAAAAAAAAAGAAAAAAAGGAAAAGGTAATATTTTATCTACAAAGAAACCGCATCCTTTTTTATTCACTGGACACATTTTTGGAACTGCTCCAAGCTGTTATATTGGACTGGAAGAATAAAAAATCTTTTTTAGCCTCGGGTTTTATTTCTTATTTATTGGACAAGCAAGAGTTCGAGCTCATAGATATTGTTATCATATCTGATTCACCGTCTTTATAGCAAGGTAACGAGGTACGTCTCTTCAAAAACTGCCGCGAAAAAACAAGAAATAAGCAAGTAGCGCGTTTCACATTTATGCATGTATATTACAATACTCAATAGGTGAGTTCTTGTGGGGGCCTTTCATTTATACTTCAGGTTATTTTCATTTAACGCCGCGATGAGGGACTGACGTCCATGAGCGGCCCTTAATCTAGTATTAAGCACCTATCACCTTTCTCACGAAACTACGATCCGTTAAAAAATTAAGTTCATAATCGATGGGTTAAAAATATTTGGTTTTTCTGTCGTCGACTGCAATTTCAAAGGTATTGACTGCTACCGGTATTATGTTCGTGTGTTCTTTAGTGGAGGCAACAAGTGATTGAGTTGGTGGATTTTCTCATGAAGAGTATTTTGTTCCTGAAAAAAAATTCAGTCAAAAGTAAAACGTTTCGTCAGTTTTGTAAATAAAAAAAAATTAATGGTGAACGGTTCAATATTTGGTGATATTGAAATTTTGATAATTTTCACTACGTCATTTTAATGTTTATTTTTCATATTTTCCATTAGAACACCACTGAATAGAGTTCGTATCGAAATTCTGCTATGTTGGTCATGAATGTGGTATATATTATGTAAGGGGCTCTGGAACAAAGTAAATGAGCCAAATTCAAAATCGTCTTAAATTTGTTACAGCTATCAGTTACTACTTGTTCTTAATCTTCCACCATGTTCACTTTCTCCCCCCCTCCATTTTAATGGGGGCAACACAACAAACTCATTAACTCACATTCCAGTGATTTTCAGTACCAGGGAACTGTTTCATAAAACGTAGAAGATCATATCTGATTTATACACATCTGTAAAAACCCAATACACACACACATGCAACAGGCATAATAGCTGAAAATCTAGTTGAATTGAAGTTGTAATTATGGTAGATTTGGGTAGTTAAGCTTTATTGAGGTGTACTATAGTAGATGCATATCCCCAACTCCATGTCCTAACAATGTGGTTCTACCTTCTTGTGATAAAACTACCCTTTCAACAATTGGGCATTTTGTGTCGCTACCTCACAAGTATGTCTTAATAGGTAACTTAGTTCCATGTTTACTCACAATTTACAGTTAAACATCAGAATCATTAAATCCTTTATACCTAAGTCAAACCAACAAGATCGGCACCCTTGAGTTTGCTAAATAGCCCGCTATTTCAGATTCTGGAAACTAGCCCGATCACGAAATAGCGGGCTATTTGGCAGGTGAAGACACAAATGGCGGGCTATTTGCTCTTTCCAGATAATTTTGGGCTAGTTTGCAAAATAGCCAGCTATTTGTCCGTTCCATTTTCACCAGCCTGAAGACTCAAATTATGCGCGGACACTGAACGAAATATCTCAAGCTAATTTCTGAGCTGGAGTTTCAAGCCGATGAAAACACAATTTGTAACTTCGGGCTATTTTNTATGAAGGCATTTGAAGAGCCAGGCTTTTCGAGGAACTTGTTTGATATGTTGTTCTTCCACCCTTGCATAATAACAATGATAACGCTCACAAATTATTTTTTACCTCTTCCCAGAACTCAACATTCTCTTTAAGTCTCTTGGTTTTCAGTTAAGAGCATGATTGTGACTTTTTTTACAACGTGCGTTTGTTATAGTTAGAAGGAAATTAATTGATTGTATAACGTTTACAATCATGCTTAAAAGATTAGTAATTCAGAGGTTTTATCAATAAGCGTAGTATTCATCATTTAATGTATTGGTGGAGGTGGGGGAGATTTAATGTTTTTTGATAGAGCTGATCTGGATCCACATTGTATATTCATGATTTTGTGCGTGTGTATGGGCTTTGTCAGTGTGTGTATGCGAGAGAGAGGGAGAGAGGGCGAGAGACAGTCTGTCTGTGAGAGATATATTTATTGAAATCGTGTTTGTTTTTGCCCTACTATGCTTTGATTTGAAGCTCGAGTTGATTTTGAAACTGTGCAGTTCCCCCAAAAGGAGATAAAGGGAAAACCACACATATTACAGAAAATATTTTTGATAATAGTCGTCATCATCATCTCATTTCAAGAATTCCCAACTTTTTTGTTTAACTTTCATGTCGTCATGATGACCAGGGGTTGATCAAACTGCAATCAAGGCTGCTTTGGCTCACTGGGAGGATCAAACATGTGTCAGATTTGAAGCACATAATCCCTCAATTCCTTCGCAAGTCAGACTCACATTCATAAAGGACAAGGGGTAAGTGCATCCAGCAGTCACGTGTGCGCGCGTGCGTGTGCATGTGTGCGTGTGGGCGTGCGTGAGTGTGTGCGTGCGTGGAATCAATACATTAAACTGTGAACAAAGTGAATGTGTGTGTGTGCGCGCACGCGTGGGTGAATGGGTGGGTGGATGTCCATTCATTAGAATTGTCCCCCCAAACGAGGACGTCCTCGGTTCGAGAACCCTGTAAAGTGTTTAAAATTCCAGGCCATTTTATATAGGCATAATAATGATGATACTAGTGGGTTCTTTAATAGCGCTCATGTCAGTCAGATTTGACCCTCCCGGCGCTCCCGATTATTACACTGGCCTTTAGCACAAGTGCCATACGGCGCTCTAGCATTTCAAGAAAGAAATTCCAACAAGGTACCCATTTACTTCACCTGGGTGGAGTGTGGCAAGTGTAGATCAATGTCTTGCCAAAGGACATTGGTGCGGCGGAGGGACTCGAACCGCGGACCTCGTGATCGCCAGTCCGGCGACGCATCTACTCGACCACAACACCTCTATGATAGAGGTACGTTTATTGCACAGAATGAATAGGTCATCGGTTACCATGGTTATGAAGTAAATTTCCAGATCGTCCTAGGTATGCTACAATTATATTAGATATACAAATATCTGTCCTAGAATATGTCACAATATACTGCTGTGTGTAAGGAGTCCTCGATTTACACCTCAAAATATACGCTTGTGTACGTGCATGTGGTGCTGGTGGGTTATTTCGCTTTTACGCGTATCAATCGTGGGATTATAACGTGTAGTTATAACTGTTTTCATTTCTAGGTTCGCCGTAGCAATTAGACACGCCGTAGCCAAGTCGTAGAGTGGTTTCATGGCGACCATACATCGGGCGTACGATGGCCTTGCGTTTTTATATACATGAGGGGTGAAGCGGTATCATCAGTCTAGACGCATGGTCGACGTATGGGCCCCCTTCGGCCGACGTGTGGGAACCTTGCGGCTACCTTGCGTCTGCCTTAGCAGGGACGCTCTAAGATGACCGTGCGTCATCACTTATAAGGCCGTACGGCAGCCGCAGATTTTCTGTCTCCACAAATTCAAAATGCACCGTGGCAGCGGCCCTATAATTGCTATTGCCCGTAAATATTTTAGCCAGCACGGCCGCCGCGGCATATGTGACCTAGGCATAGCACCTGTGAAATTTAATTCGAATTACTATATTCTTCCCTGTAGATGCTATTCCTATGTTGGCAGGCAGTCAGGCTCTCAACCTGTTTCTATCGGAGACGGGTGTACTCAGGTAACTATAATGATCTACTTGTACGTTTAAAAACAAAACCTTTGTTGGCTCATTTTCGGGTAAAGTACTATGTCATATTCAGAAAGAAAACAAAAAACAAAATACGCCGAGGCAAATGAAATTGCATAATAGGCAAAGTGAACGTAAAATAGGGTGTCCTTCAACGGGTAAAGACCTATTTTGTATTGGGGGGGAGTGGGGG
>BEXV01001798.1:0-26635 GCA_003118195.1 Hemicentrotus pulcherrimus
TGAAACTATGATTAATGTAAAGTAGAATAAAGTTATATAACCCACTGAGAATTTTTTTAAAACAATTAAAAGGATATCTGGAGAAGAATTTTTTTTTTTTAAGAGACTATCAGGTAAGGGGTCAATGATGAAAATACTAATTGATACTAATTGAAAGATAGTAAATTTAATGTTTTCTGTTTCATTAAATTTATTTTTAGTTGAGAAATAATGGGGGACAGGCTTGAAGAAAATGGGGAGGGGGTTGAGCCTCAAAGCCCCCCCCCCTCTCTCTAGAAACAGTAATAATATGACCTATTCAAAATTTGGAAGTTACAATTTCAGAAAAGAAGATATATTTTAATTCTCTGTCTTTTCATGTTACCATCTTATTATCCATCTAAATTTTGATTATTTTGGCTTAAAGATTCCTCCCCATTACTTTGATTTAACTCAATTGCCAAGGGGAACCTGATGTCTTCTATGGGAACTCAACAATAATCAATGCAATTGTCTTGCAGAAATTATATCTAATCCTAGTACTACAAGTCCAACAAATATCTGGCAATTTCTACACTATTTCCTCCCAAGGCAATATAACTCTGGGGACGGTTTCCTGTCATTCAATAACCACACATGTGATTGAATCAAGTAATAAAAACAATTGTTCAGCTTATAACATTTTAAAACAAAGATAAGTACAGGATATGACACTTTCCATTTCATGCCAAGAGAAATACATACACTGTATTACCAATTATCTAGTGATATAAAAACAAAAATATCTAATATTGGACAAAGGGTTTTATTTATGAAAGGTTTTTTTTTTTTTCTCCCCTTTTTCAGTAGTTTCAGTCCTGCCCAAGCAACAAAATGAAAATAAATTTTCATCTTATTAGGGCAACATATTAGTTTGTGATATTTGTTAATAAAAGTTCTTTAAAAAAAAAACATATATATGAAGGTAAGTTTAGCTAATATTAAGTCTCATAGTACAGTTCTATGCATTTCTTATCAATGTGGTTCTACCTCTGTTTTATAATCAATTATGAAATAAAGGAATAATTGATGACACAACTTTGTTTTCAGAATTAAGATCATTATTATTCCATTAAATCTATGTTTTTTAATTTTAAATAAACAAATCTTTCCTTTTTCTAAATTGCAATATCGAAGTTTGGACAGCTTAAACTTAACTTTGTCAACTTGACTATTGGCTATTTCATCATTGTAGTTGTTGTGTTTGACATAATTGATCTAGATCCTGTTTAAGAGACTGTCATAAAAGATGACTGATTTTTAATTCTATTTATAGAACATGAATAATAGAGAGGAGTTGATGGTCAATCCCTCGGGAACAGGAAGGAACTACTTCTGTCCTCTTGACATTTCTGTGTTTTTGGTACAACATGTACTTTCCCCGTTTAACTAATACTGGAACTGCTGAGGAAGATAGAGCCATAAGTTTATACTATGTGTAAGGGGTTTAATGTACATGTACATTACATTGTATGTTTAATAGACTAGCAGATGTGCTATAAATCTGGCCCGTTTCATTACCAACCAATATTTTCCCTTCTTCTACATAAATGTATGTACACTGCATGTATGATGTTACTATAAATCAATGTGTGTTTTTTTAAATACCTTAAATCAATACACATTATACATTATTAAATGTTTAACTAGTTGTCCCAGCATAACTGCTTGTGAGTGATACATGTATCTCTCACAAGCAGTTATGGGACAAGGTTGTTAAACATTCAGAAATCTGTCCTAAATGTATTTTAGAATAATGACAGTTCAGTACCTATTTTTTTCTTTTAGAATTTAGACTAAAAATTCCTCAAAGGACTGTTGGAACAATAAAGATCTACCATATAACAGTCTGAGACAGTGATGTCATAATATGAGGCAAGCTGTCTGACAAATTTTGAGATTTACAGTACTTCAGCACCTGGCGCAGACCTGCATGCCCTATTAGATAACATAATTTTAAAAAACAGCTGAACATCACTACCTACATATGCATATCAGACAGGGGTTGAGGGCACTGCCCCCCCCCCTTCCCTCCCCACTATGAAATACTTAGGCAAGTTGCCACATGGCTCTCAGAAGGGCAAATAGCACTTTATTACACAGGCAAATTTCTGTCAATTAGCTTCCAAGGTTTTGATTGCTCTATAAACTGTACAAGTTATAATTTTTGTTAATATGACAGGTATTTCTCTTTCGACAAATGAAAAATGGAACATGGAGGGCAAGTACTTGACCCAAGTAGTTTCCTATCATATCAGCAATTTTGTTTGAAGTTACAGATGATTTAATATTAATTATGAAGTTCTGCATATTGCAATACAGCATGTCTGTGTTTAGGAGGATGCATGCACAATTAATGTACAGATACGCAAGCCGCAGGGTGAAGCATCACCATGCACATTCATGTACATTCAGGGGCTATTCAGGCACACAGGTGGTCTATTCTTCAATTGAATATCTCTTTTAAATCATTTTTACGACAAGGTTTGATTATTACTACAGAGTCAACATTTTTGCCGTCTCACAAATCTTAAAGATTTGAAGGCATCAAAAATCAGCTCCCCTGGCAAACGCGTGTTTGTTGAATATCATCATATGACCTGCCAATGCAAAGTGCATTGCAATAAATCCTTACAAGTATGCAAACATACTTTTCAAAATATGGAACAAACATTCTAACACAGTTTACTACTAAATCATTGGACTTTAGCCTTAGAACTACCCCCAGAGCGTCTACATTCGTAAACACAAATTTACACAACTGGGTGGGAATATATTTCTAAGTCTGCGGTTTGATGATAATATGCAACTGCCAACTGTTCAAGGGGCTGAAATAGAAAGAGTTTTAATTGATATTCACGATCGATAGAAACTTAAAATCTGTTTGTTCATGTTACAGGATGATGTCATAAATCATTGAAAGATACAATCAATTCATAACAAGAATAGAGAAAGAATAAAAGCAATATTTGATTTTTTTCGTTGGAATGTGAGAAAAATTCACATTTTTTGCTTGCAGTGTGTATAAAAGGCAGCTAGTGATTTAAAAAAAAGCCCTCATTTTGTACAAAACAAATAAAATTGGAAAAGAACAGATATTCTGTAAATTTGATAATAATGAATGTTTTACCACCAAAGTTTTCAATAATGTTTTGTTTTGTTTTTAAACACTATTTAGACCCTTTCAGAACAAAAAGTTTTGAGATTTTCACCACGTAAATTCCTGCAACTCCCTTTCACTATACTTCACAAGTGCTCAATCTCTCATCTACCTGTATTGCACTCATTTATTTTTAACAAATCATAGGTTGATATGCATTTAAATTTCACAAAATGAACTAGTGTCTGTATCATATCAATATATATCCCAATAATATTTTAAAAGTAATACATCTAAGTCGATTTTTTAAATTGAATTATTAGAAGAATAAAAATAATGTGTTTCTTTGTTTTCTCTTCAATCACTGGTTAACTAAATTCCTTTGGATTCTACTGTGTACCCCTGTTGAAAAAAAGAATCTGGGAAATTGTAATATAGTTCCTTTATTGTACACCACCTGCGATCAAATAAAATGTGTGCGTTGTGCTGGCAGCATAACAGTCCAGCTATTCTACTTTTGTCACAAGTAACACATTTGAACAAAACTGACAGCTAGAACTGCACAATGCTTCTATTTGTCAGGTGCTCTTATGAAAACAAATTTGTTTTTCCATAATTTTAGCCTTTTCTTCCCTTTCTACGCAATTGGACTGGAGGATTTCCCAAGTGGACAACCAGTGAATGCCGCTACTGAAACACAAAAATACCCCTTTGCACAGATTGACTTTTTTTAAAAGGAAGTTCCCTTTTCAGCTATTTGACTGCAATTTTTTCTCACTTTTGGGCATAGCATGGGTCAATAATCGGGAGGGGGGGGTGACAAAGCTATGCTGGGTAGTTGAAATGCAAGGAAGGTGAGGTACATGTAATTGAGTGAGAGGGGGTTGTGGAAAGTGTTCCTGCCATCAATTTTCCCCTGATTGATTCTGAATTCCCTCTCCCCCATTCACTCTTACTCTCTATTTCCCTGTATCTGTTTGCCTTGGGGGGGGGGAAGGTTCAATGGAACATTACAACATTTAAAAGTGGGGAAGGGGCAAATCTCCCTAAGTAGATACATCAAAATCATGAGTCATTAAACTCCTAATAATACTCACAAAGTGTATCGAAAAAGAAAATGAGAATGGCAAATTATGTGACATATGTAATTTGTCAACTGCAGCATACATTTTTAGCTGAAAACCACACCTAAAACATCATTCAAATTATGCATATCAGACACCATGCATTCTTCTTCCAGATATTTTAAAGGAAACTTCAGTCTGGCCTGATCACAGGAATTATCTTTAAAACATTTTACACCAAAATATTGTCTGTTTGGAGCTAAAGGGGCATTGAACTCAAGTCATTTTAGATAAAGTTAATGCCCTTCTGCCTCCAAACAGAAGAAATGTTTTCCATGAGATTTAACACACCTGCATTAGGTGAAAGCACATGACCCCAGGCTAAAATCATTTCTATTGACTGCTAAAATTAACGCAAAGCCCCTGAATGGGTTTGCTATATCAATACTTAATAGTTAAAATTAGAAATCTGCGAGGGCCTTAAATGGTCCCCTAAGTCAAAGCAGGAAATTCCTACTTCCCATCTCTCCGATGTAGCAAACCTGCTATAGCAACCACCTGCATAGAAAGATCACCTGTCTATATATATTAAAGATCATATTGTTTTCTTTCCCTTGAAAAGTTTTTCCAATTCAAATATAGGAACCTGTACATAAAGACCAACAGTTCATAAACGAACACTTTTCTTGTCTTCCTTGAGNACCTTATTATAAAAATGAAATTGAATGAAAATAATTTTTGTAATTTGTTATTTGTACATTTATGTCGTGGTCGAGTGGCTACGTCGCCGAACTGTCGGTCACAAGGTCCGCGGCACTAATGTCCTTTGGCAAGACATTGGTCTACATTTGCCACACTCAACCCAGGTGATGTAAATGGGTACCTGGCAGGAATTAATTCCTTGAAATGCTGGAGCGCTGTATAAACGGCAGTTCAGCTAAAGCCGGAGTAATAATAAATGCGCCTCGGAATAGAATTATTTAGATAGACGGTGCCATAGAAATGCCTATTACTATTATTATTAAAGAAAAAATACAAAATCAATTGGCACCCACTCCTTTAAAAAAAAAAAAACCTAGATGAAAAACTAAGAATTAATTTCAGTTGGCCTAACTGCCTCTTTCTTTCTGTCTAGCCTGCAAGGTATGAATAGACTTACAAAATGGGAGCTAATTTTGATACTTCCTGGGTGTTCAGTCTACATTGTCAACTTGAATTGGTGCTTTTGAACCTTACAGAGAAAGGTCCCCTGCTAGGGTTTTGTTCTGAGTGCCTGCAAGTCATTCCTGCTTTAATCTGTTGACCTTCCATTTAGAATCTACTTACCAGTACTTAGCAGGTTCAAGTGGTTCCTAACTGACAAAAGACTGCATGAGCTTTTTATTGGTGATACAGCACCTTCAACCAAAATCAGAAATCATTTGTCGGTACAATAATTGTTAGTCCTGCAATTTGTAAGTATTTGCAAATTGAGTGCATGAGCCACGCTTGTTGCACTCAGAGAACAAACGCTGGTTTGCGTCGACCAGAACACCAGAAACTTTCACATACATAAAATGTTAATGGTGGTTCAGATTCCCACAGCTTCTTAATACTGCAACAAACAAAAATTTGAGTGCAATTTATACAACACTAATTTTTTTGGGGTTTTTTGTTGCAAAAGTTCCTTTTCATAAAAATGGTCATCCTTATAATGATTTATAAAAGCCTCTTGTTCTACAGTAGTAGAAAAATAGAAAAATTTGAAACCCAAAGAAAATGCTAGTGATTTCATATAGAAATAGTTTAGAATTAACATGCATTTCGATGGGATGTCCTCAAACTTTTAATAGACTTTGGCCAGTTTTTTAAAAACTGGACCAAAACTGACATTAGGCCAAACAGATATCATATGTTACCCCCAAAACCCAAGATATACTGTCAGTTCAAAGTTGGCCGGCTTGGGGGCGTGACTATAGGGTATAGCAATGGATGAATCTTTTGGCTCTTCTGTGATACCAATAAATAATGTGAAGATATTAGAAAGGCTGCAGCTTTCTCCATCCATTGCTCCCAAACTCTGAATAGGCTCACTCCTCAACTAAAATCATCACCGACCCCAACAGAAAAAACTGCAAGAAAAACGCAAACAGACTTTGAAGACATTTTCTATTCTGAAACCGAACTGTGTATACATGCATTCAATGAACCCAAACTGACACTGCTTTGTAATTTTAAATATATTATATTTGTATTTCAAATCAAACACTGACCCAGGGATGGCATTTCAAAGCTCTTTGCCAGTGTCACTAAGATTTCAAATCTGATAGAAAAAAAATAACCAGACCCAATTCCTGAATTCCTTAATTTCTGGGACTGCTTTAGGTACTTGATCTCACCATGACCTGGCAAATAATAAGTACTATTAGATTCAAATTCACACCTCTGTCAGGTACAATTTGATTTCATATCACTTATAATCAGAAAAACACACACAGCCTCGTAAACCTTCACAAGAAAAAAAAAGTGATAGAAAATATGAGGTGATGAAGAAGAAAGGGATGGAAGAGGGGAGTCGACGGCTAACAAGCCAGGATCACACACTCTCACGTTCACACCTCTCATTCATCTCGTTTTTCCGCCTCACTCGTTCTATCATCGCCTGACAACATGCATTCTCAGCAGCATGGATCTGAGGCTTAAGGCCTCAAGCCTCTCTGAATCCCGAAGCAACAAAACACCTTCTCAATTGGCTTCGGTAGTACCTGACTGCCTGCCGTTCGCTATTAATTCTATATGGAAGGCGTGATGCTTTCAGTTTTCATGTCGGTCGTACCTGGAAATAGGCATGCACACCAGCACATGGAGCTTTTAAGGGCCTGTTTTTAAAATATCTGGGAAAAGGATAGAAGATAATGTTTCTTGTTTTACCTATTCAATCAACATATATGAATTAACACTTTTCATCTTTCATGAAGCCTAAATACACAATCCTATTCCCCTCTGTGCCTGTCTGTCTTTCTTTCCATCTGTCTCTTTGTCTCTTTTTCTTTCTTTCTTTTGATATATTATAAATTGGTTCATGCAGGAAGAGGAAATCATTATTTTTCTCTCCTGAAAGCAAAACGGCAAGATGTATGAGGTTATTCATTTGATATAATCACATTGATTTGATGATATCACTACCACACAATTCAGTTTGCTTTTCCCTCTCCATCAAACTATTTTTAAAAATTCACTTACTATAGTTTTAGAATGACATTTTCTCTATTTTCTACTCATTTTTTCCACCTCTCATTTACTTCTCAGAAGTAAAAACACACCTGTTTAAACAGGAAACATAATAACATTAAAATTAAAAGGAATGTATATATAATGTACCAGTGAACAAGGGTAGGTAATGAATAAAATTGCATAAATAACATTTGGAAAAGATTACAATTTCTTGTTCAACGCAATTCATTTTGCAGTCTTGTTCTATGCTGAAAAGTGAGGGGAAATCTGCAATGATTGGTTTCTCTGCAGATATTTTTTTTTTTGGGGGGGGGGGGATGGTGCCACTTTGCCAAAAAAAATCTTCTGACCTTCGTAAATGCCAGTAATTTTAAGACTAAAGCTTGATGTATTTCAATCCACTTTGCTCGCAATAATCCATTTGCTTTTATTGTACGCCTCTCTGGACAAAAAGAGCTTGTAGGGTCTCCCCATCATCCATACTACCATGAGGACCTTTTATCTTTCGGTTCAGTTGCAGGCCAACTTGATTTATTTCTTACTCTAGAGAATATGTGATATGCAATGCATTACACACTTATGAATATTGATTTGATTCGCTAGTAAAGACCCATGTACAATTCCATGCCTTGCAAGATACGATGTGTATATATACAATACATGCATAAGCTTTATGTTTGTACATTTATAATGAACTTGAAGACGTTCCACGAACAAAATAAACAAAGATCATCAAGATGAATGAAACCTTACAAAGAAAATGTAAATTAAACTAAATGATGACAAATAGGATTCTATTTCCTATATCCTGATGATAAAGACACAAATAGAGGGAAAGAATGGCAAGGGCATATAACGTAATATCATGATTTGGAAAATACTGTTTGGGGCATGTTTAAGATTAGCACATACAGGTACAATTAGACAGTTCCATTTACAAATCGCAGAAAAATTCCAATTATCCCTCAAAGATGTATTCATCCATGGTATGAAATCTGACGTTTTGTCATAATTAGCATCACAAAGTGACTCACAAGTTAATATGATGGCAAGGTTTTTTCATTAATGTGGTTTGATTTTAAGTTGATGGAATTAAAGAGAAGAATGAGTCCTGGGAAAACTGAAAAATAATATATGAGCATTTTCATTCTTTTTATGTCAGACTTCTTCTTTTTTACATTGCCCAGAACTCACCTTCTCTGCAAACCAATACCGGTTCACATCAAGGTTACATACAAAGAGTTATCAAAGAGATCACTGTAACATCTTGATTAACTTCATTCAGTTTGATCCAATCTTTTGAGAGTTCAAGAGAGCATCTATTGTAGCTGTGTTATTGTTACCCAATCTTGTTTTCTGGGGCAACGGATTGGAATCGGTTTGATCTGGGCCAATCTCGACAATACATCGGCATCCTATATACGCAGCTCTGAGATCATGTCTGCTGAGAACGAAAAGGGCAGTAACTCATATAGTTCATATAGTTTCACAAAGACTTAATGCCCTTATGGCTCTAAGGAGTCTACAGGTATATATATTACATTACATTAATGCTCTTATATAGCTTGAGGTGTTTTGTGCTTGCTTTTGTGGGTTAGATGAAGTTTGCTTTATGATAATATTTATTCATTATTACACAGTTTCTCTATCCTAGCCAAACCAAAGTATGGATTTTTAGGAAGCACTTGTTACAATATATGTAGAGTCTATTGACCTACATTTATCAGGTTTGAGTGTGTGGATCTCTTCTCCTTCTTATTTTACTAAAATCTTCCTCTCCCCCTTATTCACTATTCTAGTAATATGTTTATTCAAAAGTACTTTCTTCATTATCTGCATCATGATTATAATACTGGTCAAAGCACACACAAATTATAACGCGTAAATTAAATATTTGATAAAACTGCACTGTAGATCATATGTAGTTCAAATTTCAAAGTATTCACTATTACAATTCATGTGTATACAGATTATTAAAACTTCAATCTGAACCCCCCCCCCCCTAAAAAAAGGTCAGTGTAGAGCCCTGATTAATCTAAGCTTTTGACAAATATGAATGAAATTTTTTTTAAAGATATGTAAATGCCTCTCTTGTTGTGCATAACAACAAATAAAACAATGCAACAAGAATTTGTTTATATATTTTTTATGACTCAAATGAATAAATAAATCAATGCAACAATTTTGTTCTTCTCAAATTGTATATGACTTGGATGAATAGATAAATCAATGCAATAAGATGTTTGTTTTAGATTGTATATGACTCAAATGAATAAATAAATCAATGCATCAAGCAGCATATGTAGCATTTGTATCTGATGGGTTCTTTATCTTGGCCAATAAACTGGGTTACACATTTTCATCAACAGCACTTCATCCCTTCATCCTCTGCCCTTCGCTTGGCATCATTCAGTTGACAAAGTGCCTTCCTCACCACAGAGATCTAGGATGGAGAAAAACATCACAGCACGCTCCCAGGCGTCCCAGCATGAACCCAACACCAAGCTGGAGGGGTTGCCATGGCAACTCTGACCATTGTCTATCACACCTCAGTGGACGATAAATTCACAGCATGCTTTTACAACATCATAGAGCTTGATTGTATCTCCTTGGTATGACAAAAAGTGTGTTAAGAGTTAAGACTACACTGTACTGTCTTAAATGCATTCTATAGCTAGTTACGATTCTTCCATAGATCTATAAACTATTTAAGCACGTTTTCCTAGTCTGCATGTTGCATTAATAAAGAAACATCGTATTACAACAGGTTTTACAGCGAAATGCCTATTTGAAAGAAAACTTGATTAATCCTGTGTTCAGAGTACCACAATACTTTATAATCATAGCTACAATGTACATGTATAGGATAAGTAATGAATTTTTCCCTATTCCGAACGTAGTATAAAGATAGAGCGTTTTTACAAAAGGTCATATCGCGACACTCCTGTCGGGAATCATTTTAAACGAAATCTCAATAAAGAATCCGGGTCTAGCTGTAATTTTTTTCATAAAATTGCTCGGAAAAAAAAAAAATCCTTTTAACATTTACCTAAAGCTATTTTCAAAGTTTTACAGTTTGCCTGAAAGCAAAACCACAAAAAAAGACAATCAAACAAATGAAAGAGAATCTCTTCTTTTATCTCCATGGTTTAATGACACTGAAGTTATTGCCTCATAAACACATGTTGCAATATCTATACAGAAAGTAGAAATCTGAGTAGTCAGGTTGATTAAAGATAAAGTTGAGTTCTGGTCATGGGATTGCATTGTGAAAGAAACGGTGTGGAATCTATCAGAAAAGATTGATCATCTAGTATATAAGTATTCGTGTGTATTGCAAGGTTCTGGAATCATCAAAATGATAAGAAATTTGGCCAAATCTTGGCAAAGTTACAAGCACTGTACACAGAATGATGTACATGGGACTACACGAGCACATGGCGAAAAAACCTTCCCCCGATTTTTACGTATTTTATGTCATATTTAGAATATGAAGGCATTTGAAGGGCCATGCTTTTCAAGGAACATGTTTAATCTGATGTTCTTCCACCCTTGCATAATAACAATGATAACACTCACAAATTATTTTTTACCTCTTCCCAGAACTCAACCTTCTCTTTAATCATGAATCATATTGAAATTTGAAGGGTATTTGAAAGTTTATACTATCAGCTTTCACTTTTGGTGGTTTTCAATTAAAGAAGATTTATCAGTTTCTACACTTGATGAAAATAATAATCAAAACTTGTCTGTTATGAACCATAATGTGCTGTTTTGCGCACATCCTTTTACGTCATTGGACTTGATTCCCTTCTGTCTCTCTGCAAATAAACTGTTGATTTGATTAGATTAAATCTGCATGTAAGACTGACAAAATATATTCTTCCTTCTTTACAACAGCAATTAACTGAATAAGAGCCCGGCCCTCAAAAAAAAAACCTCTGATGTTCTAATTAGGGAAATGACACAGAGACTTGAGACATAAGTTTATCTCCAATTTGATTAATGAGCTTCATCCAAAGTGTAAGGATTGAGCAAGGTTGATTAGAACAATACTGAAAGCCAAGTGAGACAGATTAGATTAACCCATTGCCTACGGGAACCGAGTGGCTACTGTAATTAAGCCTATGGGAATGAATGAATTCAGTAGTCAATGGGTTAAAAGGCTAATAAAACAAACATCTCTTCTAACTGAAAAGAAGACAGACAGATTTAATTAGCATCTACTCTATCACATTGCAGGAATTTTTCAAGTAGATCGAATTTCTGTCAGACCATTTGTCTTGTATATCCATGGTCAGACTTAAAGCTACATATGCCCACTTTCCAAAGGCTCTTCTATCATAAAATGGATTGATTATACAACAAAAATGCAGTATAATAATAATTTTGTATAGCCAATATTACCAAAATACCAAATAGTAATTGTACAGCACTTTCAGAAAATATCATGACGGCGAAGTATGAAAATGATCAGCTGCATTGTTGTTATTTTTTACTTCAAATACAGTGTATACAAGCAAATTTCTAAATGAAATTCTGCAGGTGGTAAGATTTTCTATTTACATGTATCTGGAGATACAGGTAAATCAAAATTTAAAGATTTGTTTTATTTAATGAGTGCACTGCGAGTGTGACCCTGGTGTTCATCAAATGACAAACAGTAAAAGAATTTGTTATTTGACTTGAAAATCTGCTATTTGATGAGAACATAAATTGCAAGTGAGTCCACAAGGGGACTGCATGGATCTACGACACCCAATGATTAGATTGCAAACAGGGTGGTATTAAGAGGGTTGACAGAGGGGATTTCCAAAGCCAATCTAAAGCCATCATCCACACCTCAAGAATCTATACCACTGGAGTTGGGTTGTTTGCGTTAGGCCTTATCACAGTAAGATATGAACTCTACTGGAAAAAGATTGCTCTCAAATATATAACCCTTTCCGGCAGGGCTGACTTTTTTTAAAGAGAAATGAAGTACTGGCTATGGATTTGGATTATGAACGAATCTACCAGGGAGTGACAGGGAAACGTTGGTTACACTGTATAATTAATAAAAATAATTGTGTGTTGTGAGGTTTAGGTTTTAAGGAGATGTGGCAATCAAATTGTTTGCATCAGTATATTAGCTGTGGACTGAATTGGAACAAAATTGCTCACAAACATCACCCTGCCCTAGCTCGGACTGCATTAGTTTAAAGAAAAAATTGAGTATTGGTTATGGAATTGTATGGTAAAAGAAACTAGATGGACATATCTGAGAGTAAATGTGAAATGTAATTGGTCATGTATACCGGTATATAATATTTGGTAACTAGGAGTCATCAGAATGATCAGATCTTCCAATTTTCCAAAAGAAGCTATCTTTTTAGAGCCAGAAGG
This sequence comes from Hemicentrotus pulcherrimus, assembly GCA_003118195.1. Classification (NCBI taxonomy): domain Eukaryota; kingdom Metazoa; phylum Echinodermata; class Echinoidea; order Camarodonta; family Strongylocentrotidae; genus Hemicentrotus; species Hemicentrotus pulcherrimus. Next base: position 12,781 of record BEXV01001798.1, read on the forward strand.
TTGATTAAAGAAAGAAAGTGCTGGTTTATAAAAAAATCAAAGGGGTATTTTGATGAGTATATCAAAATAACAATACATCTTGAGGTTTGCAATAGAACTTTGCAATCATCAAAATGGTAAGAAGGTAACTAGTCACATACAGTGATAAACACTGCATAATACATAGACAAATTGGACTACACAACTTATTTGTCATAATGCAAAATGTCAACGGTTTCTACTTCCTAAGTCATATTTTTAATAAAAGAGTATTTCAAGGACATTTTTTTCTTCATAAAACAGTCCCATTGCATATTTGCAAAATAATATATTAAAGACCTCACAAATAAATTTTCAGCTATTCCTGAGCTCAACCTTCTCTTTAAGGTCTAATTTGGTCAGTGCGTGGAAGCAGCATGTCTCCCATTAGAGCCATTAGCAAAGCTCAGTGTACTCAATGCGTTCAAAAGAATGCTAACTATTAAATTTATGATGTAGTTATATGCGTGTGATGATGAAGTACATGTACAAGTATGAGAGGAACGCAGTGATATATGGACTAATGGTCACTCTATGTATATTTTTTGTTTGTTTTGATGATTTACTTCAAAAAAAAAAAAAAAAAATTATCTGCAAATTGTTTGAAGAAACATTTCTGTAAAAGGAGTTTTGAATTACATAATAATACATGTAGGTGCGTTGTCCTTTTTCTAATACATGTAAATACTGTTCTTGTTTATTGCCGTTGTTTATTTGTTGTGCATTATAGTAACTGAAGTCTACATACATAGACAGGTTATACATACCATAAATACTGAAAGATATTCCCCATTTTATTATTAATTTTGACAGTACCATTCTTTAATATTTTGTTTACTTTAAATTCAAAAATTAAATAAAAAGAAAAAAATACGAAAACAGAAACAGAAACTACATCCTGAAAAAATATGACAGAAACAGAAACTACAACTTGTGATGTGGAAAATTTGAAGAAATTCAAGATATACATTGTATGTGATACATGTACCTCAAAGGAAGTCACACCACTTGTATTCTATTACATTTCATATCACATGTTGAAATCCTGCATGTATGAGAGACACGAGTGTTTATAAGTATTAAGTAATGATTACATAAATTATGGGAGGAGCAGGATGCATAACATAAAGAAAAGTTACACGTCTTGTATTATATTACATTTCATACATCACATTATTATGGGAGGAGCAGAATGGATACCGGTAGTAAGGGCGCAGTTGTTTTGTCAGAATCATATTCGTGTTCACTAAAAAAGGTGATTTGTTGCTCAATGGGCCATTATATAGGTTTGGGTTCAAGTTCTGCAAGAGCTTTGGAATTTCCCTAATGGCAAAGTACACCTTGCAATTAAAATGTTAACAATATAAGTGTACTTTGTACTTTACATGTGCATGCACAGTACAGTAGAGTATTGAAGAAATTGACATCCTGTTCCCACGTGTTTTTTTTGTTTTTTTGAACTTAATTAAAAAACATAGTTTTTCTCTAATATTGTCTCTGTATGAAGTATTCAAATATAAAATTACAGTAGAAATAAGCACAATGTAATGTACAGTGTCACTGGAACTATATAGGTACTGTAGCAAGCGGTATGGAAATGACTGGTTTTCATCGTTTTGTAAACCATCATCAAAACGAAACATCGACCTACACAACACATGTGTATGCCACTTGGCTTAGTTTGATTGAGCTTTTAGCAAAGAAGATATTATTTGCAAGCAAACATCTTCTTTTGCCTTTTCTGAGAAAAATTAGACCACAGCCTCCATATTCCGCCTATCATTGTAACAAATCGATGCATTTGATTTCATAGACAAGTCCACTCATAAGCAATCACAGATTATGCCGCAAGGTACAAAGTAGTAAAATTCCATATCAATGATAAATGATGTCTCTTCCCTCTATAACAAGCTACTTTTGTTGGGACCACAGTACGTATTGTTCGCTTGCGTGTTAAACCAGATTGAAATGAGCTACTGAACACTAAAGCATAGTTGAGAATCAGTGCAAAAGTTCAAGCCTTCAAGGGGCTTGATTATTTGCTATTTGTATTTATTTGAAGGAAATCTTGTGCATAACAATCTATGCAAACACCTACGAACATGTACCGGTATGTCTTTCTTTTACTAGAGCTCTGTAAAAACTTTCTGACTCCAAACTGACTCACAGCACTCATTTATTTGTTGTTGTTGTTTGTTTTTTTTCATGCTGATTGGCATATAATTGAGCAGGAGACAGACCTCAATCGTACGCATTTAAAATGTACCTCTGCAAGTCATCATCAGTAAACTCTAAATAAGGCAATTGTCTGAATTCAAACCGATGTGTAAATGACAACCTTTTCCATACAAAATACTGTATGTTGTAACCAATGTAGGGTATTGTCCATACACTGAAAGCATTACATGATTGAATAGGATCCACACTCTGTAATCATGGCTGACTGAATCCTGGTAAACTGTTCAAGCTACCTGTATATAGTATCTTCAAAGGCTTCAGTAACTCCCATTCAGCTTCCAAAATTTAGCGTACATACAGGTGTACACATGTATGGCAATTCGAAACAGTAGCTACATGTATGCAAGACAATGCCCCTATCCACATGCATTGGAAAAGAAGACATGCGGGTTACAATTCTCCCCCTAAAAATTGTCTCTTTTTTTTCCTGGCATCCATGTGACTCACTCAAAGGTACTAAGTCCCATTTGCAGGCCAAAAAAAAATTAAAAGTTGTATTATTTCCAATGTCATTTGAAAGATAATACTAATTTAGAACTTTCCCCAAAACAAAAGGGCTTGAAATTTGTTATTACTGAATGGACTTTACAGTATGGATCAAAGTCCTTTTATTAAATAGTCTGATTTTCAGACCTTTGTACCAAAAACTCAATCAAAAGAATTGGGGTCCCACTCTAGTCTAGATGTCATTTCATATGAAAACTGGGCAGGTCTCACCGAGAGCCTAGTCAGCCTACACTGATGTTTGGTAAGCTGGCATGGCAACTGAGCTCTTCCACTCTGGTTTCCTTATACAGTCAAACCTGTCTATAACGACCTCCCAAGGGAAACACAAAAAGTGGTCTTTGTTCACAGGTGGTTTTTATGGACAGGTTACTTTTACATGTACATGTACATGTTTTAATGAAATACCATTTTCAAGGGAAACAAAAAATGTGGGCTCTCTTTGAATGTGGTCATTAAAGCAGGTTTGAGGGTACAGCGTTTCTTTGTACAATGTTGGTATCTATTCTGTACATACATGTACATGTATGTATGTACAATGATTTTGCTATNTGTTGTAACCAATGTAGGGTATTGTCCATACACTGAAAGCATTACATGATTGAATAGGATCCACACTCTGTAATCATGGCTGACTGAATCCTGGTGAACTGTTCAAGCTACCTGTATATAGTATCTTCAAAGGCTTCAGTAACTCCCATTCAGCTTCCAAAATTTAGCGTACATACAGGTGTACACATGTATGGCAATTCGAAACAGTAGCTACATGTATGCAAGACAATGCCCCTATCCACATGCATTGGAAAAGAAGACATGCGGGTTACAATTCTCCCCCTAAAAATTGTCTCTTTTTTTTCCTGGCATCCATGTGACTCACTCAAAGGTACTAAGTCCCATTTGCAGGCCAAAAAAAAATTAAAAGTTGTATTATTTCCAATGTCATTTGAAAGATAATACTAATTTAGAACTTTCCCCAAAACAAAAGGGCTTGAAATTTGTTATTACTGAATGGACTTTACAGTATGGATCAAAGTCCTTTTATTAAATAGTCTGATTTTCAGACCTTTGTACCAAAAACTCAATCAAAAGAATTGGGGTCCCACTCTAGTCTAGATGTCATTTCATATGAAAACTGGGCAGGTCTCACCGAGAGCCTAGTCAGCCTACACTGATGTTTGGTAAGCTGGCATGGCAACTGAGCTCTTCCACTCTGGTTTCCTTATACAGTCAAACCTGTCTATAACGACCTCCCAAGGGAAACACAAAAAGTGGTCTTTGTTCACAGGTGGTTTTTATGGACAGGTTACTTTTACATGTACATGTACATGTTTTAATGAAATACCATTTTCAAGGGAAACAAAAAATGTGGGCTCTCTTTGAATGTGGTCATTAAAGCAGGTTTGAGGGTACAGCGTTTCTTTGTACAATGTTGGTATCTATTCTGTACATACATGTACATGTATGTATGTACAATGATTTTGCTATGCAGCGATTTTGTAAACAACGTTTCTTTACACAAGATTTGTATACGTTTGCTCTGGTCTGAACAGGCCATCAGTCTGACTTCTGTGCATGGGCCATCTGTCTGTTTGCATAGATAGATGGACTGCTGTGGATTATCACCTTCTATTATGGATGATATGCACTGATGCTTTGTCATTTCAATCAGATTTTCTCACCCCCAAGGCTTTAATCTGTAAAGTTCTACTACCGAATGTTATGTTGATGCATGATATGTTCATTATTTTTTATACAGTATATGAATAATTCTTTTGAATATCGCTTCTGTTTTTTTGTAAATTTCTGTAAACTGTAAATTGTACAAATTTCAATTTACAACATGAACAAATGTATGTTGCAACACATGACTGTTTTAAATAAAAACAATTTTGAACTGAATGAAATTAAAGTTCATGGATTAATAATGGATCTTCAATTTTATTATGTGATGTCTAAGTTCAATGGGATAACAATGTAAAATGAAATATCCTACCTAAAGGGAATTGAATATATTCATTTTAATAAGAATACAACTCATCATATAAAGTAGTAACAAAACGATATGGTCAACTCAATACTCCTAGATATAAACCCTCAATAATCATAAACCCTCAACCCTCATTTTTATAATTTAAAATGGCACCGCAATCAAGAGATTGCTTGAGGGTGACTGAGAATCAAATTAATTTTGGCGTGGACAGCAAACTGACCTTTAACGTGAAAATTGTATCGTCGCATCGTCCCACCTTATTATAGAATAATTCAACCATTACACGGCTACTCAATCAAGCTTATTAATATCAGCTGAACGGTTTTACAGTCTTGATAAATTGGCTGGATATAATTGTTGAATCTGACTTTTACTATCGCTGATCTTTGGAATTTTGGAAGAAAGATATTCTAAAAGGTTCAATAGCACTCAAGTCTTCATTTATGCAGTACATTTTTTTATACAGGCACAAGCAGTTGATTTCAGGTTATATACATTTTACATACTGGTACTCATGTGAAAACATGCACTTAAGTATAATCAGTCTGGAGTTCTAGTATACAAAAATAACAAAATTAGGACTGAATGTCACAATATACTAGGTTTCTGTCAGACAAATATGAAAGAAAATGTAATGGTTTAGTAGCCAAAGCAAGCTATCATGAAAACATTGTCCCAATTACAACTGTACATGTATGTATGTGGTTATTTTCTTGGCCGCTCTAATCTTCATACATGTACATGTAAAGTTGAGTTGTGTACTTGATGGAAGAAAGAAAATCCCATCATTATTTCCTTTTACTGGAATTATGATGAGAGTTGTTAATAACAATTTTCCAAAAGACAATTTCTTGCGAAACCATAAACTGTGGGGTTTTTTTTAAAGGAAATGATACTCCTACAGTATACATGTATGTGTATGTCATCAAAGGTTACATCATTGGCACATATAGCAAATACATCTCCCCTGTTATTGGATACGGATATTTCATTATTTATGTAAGCAACAATAATAAATCAATAAAAATGCCAAAGCCCATATTTTGATAATCGGTTCAAGGCAAAAAGCCAGAAACATTTCCTCCTTCCTCCCTGATCCATCAACAACTACTGTAGATAACATCATTTTGCTCATTTCAGACCACTTTTAATTGTTGTATACACTGTAGCTATACCAAAAATATTACAGCTAGGGATATACATTTATATGTTTTCTCTTCAAGTCTGAACATCAAAATGTTATGTAGCAAATGCAGATAGAAAAATGCATGCTTGAGCATGGTTTTGGATGAAATCTTGATAATTAATGAGGGTCCTGTTCTTGTCTGAGCATCAAATCGTTAAAAAAAAAAACGTATAACTAGGCGAGGTTAACGTGAGCGGGCATTGATGATTGGTCAGCTATTACTTTTCATTGATTTCTTCAAAGTTCAAATATAGTATCATGATGTTTCTTCATAAATCCAATGTTGCTTTCCAGTGTGTTTACCTTTTGCTATACGATGATTCTTAATACGTTTCTTCATACCATTGCATACCAGTTTCTAATAATAACTAACTTTCCTCTCGTTTGTGCGAACAGGTTGTTAGTTACCATGGTGACTACATAACAGAGGTGAGGGGGACCTACATGTATGTCATGTGAATCACTGAGACTGCACTGAAATATCCCCCCACCAATTAGCACCACTTCCAACAGACAGTTGACTGCAAATATCAATTGGTAAAAAATTAAGACTGGGCTGGCAAGGAAACCGCAAGTTTTCTTTGCACTAAAAATGCACTTTCTTGAATTTTAAAAAGTTGAAACTTTTTGCATCTACATGTACATTTTATACCTTTCTAATGGGATTTATATGTCATTAATATTTTGACATTTCATTTCTTCTCTTTTAAAATTCTTGCTGGTAGGTGATTTCTTAAATAACATTTGCTGTAAATTTTTCATATCTGAGATATTTGATGACTTTTTATTTTACGCAAAATGTATTTACAAAGTTGTCTGCAAATTAGGTCTGGAAATAACTCCCAAAGACAGATTGTCAGGCTCAGAATGTTTTGAGGCCACTATCACAATGTTCAAACAATAGTCTCTTATCCTAATCTATACATGTAGGTCTAGAAACTTGACAGATACCTGTTTCCAGGGTGAAGTTCCAATCTACATTTTTTTTCTCAATTTGCATTCATCCATTTTAATTACTTTTGAATATTTATTTTGTTATGTGCATAGAGTACCTTCATTTGACAGAAACAAAACTGACCCATGGATGGTTAAATATCTGATCATCCCTTTAAACCAGATCACATGTCCTAAAGGTTACCCTATCTTGATCATGATAGTCTTTTGCAGGAAGTTTGTGACTCCAACAAGACAACAAGCAACCTTCAACCATAACACTGTACTCTCACTATCCTGCTTGCGAGATGACATCATACACCGTCACCATGGCAACATAGTCAAACAGTTCAGGAGTCACGGCCGTTCGTCCCCTGGAAATTCTGTGAGTGCTCAGCCTGAAATATGATTTGAGCCTGGAAAACTCATTTCGGCAAACAATATAATTTTCTAAAACATTGACGAATGTATAATGTACAACACCTGTACGTACAGTACACATGTACATGTATTGTATGCACATTGCTGGTACAGCTGTGCATGTACAGTGTACATAAATGTACTTTTGTTTGGCAGATATGCATGCAATGGTTGATATGCATAAATGCAATGCATATGTTATCAAAATAGACTACATAGAAGTATTACACATTTTAATAAGATTTGTACACATAATGTGCCTGAATCCTTGGATTATACAGTTGGAACACTGTATTAAATGCATGATATGTCTTCAAAAATACAAATGAATGTCACCAAGGCTAGCCTAAGAAATTCCTGATCCAGCAATGACCATAAGCCCAACCGAGTAGTGCATTGATATGGGCATAAAATTGTACATTTCCTAAACCATTTATAACTAAATCACAAACCTTTCCCTGGAAAAACAGCTTCAACAGAATCTGTTTTTACTTAATCTCACCGTGGACCACATGATCTCACAAAAACACTTCATTATCAAGTTCCACATTCATAGGCAATGGTTCCAAACTTTAATCTCTTCTGACATGTTTTTTCATCACGAGCCGGTGTCTATCCTTGGTTGAAATTCATTCTTCTTTAAACTGGAAAGGAAAACCACTAATTAGTTTACAGCTTTCACCTTGAGTTGTCATATATCTCCCACAAAAACCTCCCACAAAAACCTCCCACAAAAACCTGACTGATCTACCTCAAGCCATGGCATGCCACAGTACACACTATTTATTTATTTGGAATTTATACTACACACATAAATGTTCATGTACTGCTGCATGACATTTTCATGTGATATTATATTACACATCAAATTTTGTTTAAATTTCTGTTCATATCATACTAATCGATCATTGACTATTATGTGGTAGATCAAAGGGGGATTTAATGACCTAAAATAGTAAATTATAACTTGCAAATGAAAATATGTTCACATTTTACTTTATTCATTGTTCTCATGAATTTTCTGTCATCATTTTCTTGCTTTCTTTCTTTCAAAGACTATGACAAAGCCCCCACCCCACTGTTTTTTATACTCTTTCTCTCATACTTCTTCTCTTCAATCCCTTCCCTTTCCTTTCTCCATGCTTGCTTTCTTACCCCTCTCAATCTTCTTATTCACTCCCACCTTTCTCTCTCTCTCTCTTTCTCTCTAGACTCCTATCATTCTACTTCTCCTTCCTCCCTTCCTCTTTTATGAATTATTTCTTTCATCTTTATTTTTCCCCCTTTCTTCACAGTTTAGAATTCAGGAATCATGTTGTTCTCCTACATGCATGTAATCAGCTTAATCCGTCACTCAGGAACTGAATTCAAAAACATCAGATTTCATCTAATATATGAAATCTAATCCTCCTTGGGAGGCCTTGGTAGAAGAAGAAGTATTTAATGTCACATGTACTTGTATGTTTAAATGCTGCAGAACATATCCCATATCCACAATCTTTTCTTTTCAGGCTGAATATGAACAAATAACGTTGATACATATACATGTATGTACAAGAGTTATTTTGTCTTTCAATTGATTTTCCAGGAGTGCTCAACAAACAGAAACCATTAAATCTCCATGTTAAATGTGAGTCCTGTAAAAAGCACACGCCTTGACCAAAGGAAATACTGTATAAGCTGTTGTTTCCCTTTTGTCCAATATGATTACATAACCAGTCTATGTGCATAAACATGCTGGACCCTTCAAGAACGCAAACAGAGATACGTGTAGGAAAGCATTCAGTTTAATCTCACAAACTGCTTCCTCTTATCCGAGGGGCAACAGGGGAATATTCAATTCAGTATTTTACTTAGCTTAGCATTTGACTTAATAGTACTTATCTCGTATTCACATTCACGTCACATCACATGTCACTTAAGCAAGCAGATTCTAATTAACAATACTTTTTACAAAAATTGCACGTCACATCGTCATTCTAAAATAATGCACAATGAACACATCACATTAAATGCAGGCTATAACAAAATTGTGCACAGATTCTGATAACTGCTTTTGAAACCATACATTGGATACATGTACATGTAACTCAGTCCATTAAAACCTCCAAAATAAATGGGTCAAGTGCACAAAAGTAATTGACAGTAAAAAGGACCTTTCAGGCCTAATTATGTTTGTGTAAGATTTAATTCCATTATTTCTGTACTTTACAATGTTTCTATTCTTGTCACTCCTGGGCATATAAAGCGCAATGTAAACATAAGCGCAATGTCGTTTCCAATCATAAGTTGTAATGTTTAGATTTGTTCTCTCTCTCTCTCTCTCTCTCTCTCTCTCTCTTCCCCTCCCCCTCTTTCTTAACCTCCTCCATCTCTCTCTCTCTCTCTCTCTCTTTCCCTTCCCCTCTTTCTTAACCTCCTCCATCTCTCTCTCTCTCTCTCTCTTTCTTTCTCTCTATATGTATCTCCATCTCTCTATCTATCTCCCTCTCTTTCTCCTCTCCTCTGTGCCTCTCTCTCCTTTATCTCCTCCCCACTTTCCCCCTCTGTCTTGCTTCTCCCCTACCTTAAATTCAAACGCACAAAGAAATACATCTGTACTATTATTCAAATATTATTTCAGTTGCAGAAGTTCAAGGTAAATATTAAGCCCCTGTCCCAGTACTTTACAGTCATACATGTACAGTAACAGTACATGCATAAAGTACATTAATATGGCCCACAGAAATTGCAAATATTTTTAAAACTATGTTACAGGTATATGGCAAAGTGTGAAGTAACTTTAAAATCATGAAGAAAACAGTATGAAATGAAAGAAGTTTCGAGCATACATGTACATACATGTATATATCGAGGGATTTCTGTAACTAGATTTTTAAATTTTTTTTCAATTCTTGGTTTCCCTCTTCTCTTGGGAAATAAATAATCACTTGAGAAAAGAAAAACTTGCAAAAACTACAAAACATCAAACTGTTGAAGTTCATTTTAATTTCATTCTTAAAGTACCAAGGATAATGGTGCACTTACATGTAAGAGAACTGAAAAAACAAAAAGACCAGATTCAGATTCAAATGTTGATGTTGATGTTTCAAGTGGTTGGTAAGTAGAAAAAAGAAGGAAATACCGCTTGTTAGAAATGATGAGCACTGTATGACTCCTGATATGCTGGTCAAAAGAAATTAATGTACCAGAATTCATTAAATCATAACCCTACAGCTCATGATTACTGATAAATTGCAAACTGAACAACAGGATGAAGCATGGTGTCCAGACAAAGATTATCTCTCTGAATAATAGCGACAGAAACTGGTTGCTCAGAATAAGTAATATTCGCAAGCCATCACAAGCCCAAAGGGCGTTAACTTTTTTTTCAAGTACCCGGAACTATGAGTTAACTACACTAGTTACATGTAAATGATAAAGCTCATAATCTCTAGTCTTTGCAAAAAAACCTTGATATTAAAATTAACAATATAATGACTTACTGGTGGTGGTTTGAGCAAACAAAATACTATTTGGTATAAATCCGACAACCCTACACTCCAGGGACAAGTACTTTTGGCTTTATTTCCTCAAATTTCCTTGCGTTTGGGTTTGAAGTTGTTAGGGGTAAGGGTTATTGTTCAGTGTAGTGCTTGATCCAGGGTCAAAATGAGGAATTTGGTTAGTGTTACACCCTGACTGCAGAGCTATTATTGCCGCCGCATACGTCGTACAAATCATTATTCACTATGTTTGGCTTACAGCCTGGCACACAAGGCTAGGAGTAGGTGAATACTCTGCAGGGCGTTTCAGTTCTCGAAATGATGATTATTTGTTGACTATCTAAAGCTTTGAACTAGAATAAACCAATTTCTTCTTACCTGGTAATACTGTGAGGTTTGTTGACGACTCAAAGACGCCTTGCAATGTCACCTGACACCAGTAAACTCCACTGTCTGCTTGTGTGGTTTCATTAATAGTCAAAGAAGAGTCACTTGTCATATCAAACCTAAGATCATTGCCACGAATTGTGCTGTTAGACAAAAGAGAGTGAAGGAAATTTTGTTCATTTGATGATTTTATTTGATTTGACTTGATTTTATTGGTTTCTGCATCTTTTTTCTTTTTGTCATCATACATTTTCATGAACATAATATGGTTTGATACAATATTTTAAGTGTACATTGTATATAATTTTATACAGACAATATACAACAGTAAACAAATATATTGAATGCAACATTAACATACACAATAGATGCAGGAGGGTCATTTCTTAAAACTGTCACAATTCCAACTTCTTGGACATCCATTTGAAACATGTGTAATAGCATTATCAAAACAAGTTTTTATGGGATGTCCACTAAACTTTAATGGTGAGAAACTAGCCCCTTATCTACATGTACATTTGTACAACATACCTGTACAAGCAATTTTCTGGAATTCAGCACTCTAAAATAAAAGTGTATTTATTACCATTTATCTTTATCTTTCATAGACTTTCATTAAAATTTGATTTATTCACAATTCATGAAAATATCATTTGCTTGGAGGGACAGAAGGGAATTTTTAGTCTTGTATAGAGTTAACACCTTTTGGGCTCTGAAAAGATGATATTCATGGTAGGAACTTAAAAAGTGAACATTGTTTTAATAAGTGCAAAAATGCATATATGTGGCAAACCAGTGACTATGCAAAGAGACAAAAAAGCAACCTTTAGTGTTAAGTCTTTGAATCTAACACACTCTGACAGGGTATGTGGCTTTGTGTAAAATGTGTCATAATACTAAAATGAAACCATACCCAACCTAATGGATAACAAAAATGGAAACAAAAAACTTTCAAGATACTCTTTTTTTCTTTTGAATAATAACTTCATTGAATTTGAAGTCTCCTCTGAAAATGTATGACACCTTTCTCGCGTCAGGGTTCAAATACAGTACATGTATATGAAATGACTTGATAAGTCTGAAGTGATAAAAAATGATAACTTACCTTCCCTTAAATATTCTGATGAGAGAAATAGCGCTATTCACCTCCTCTCCCTTCTTCCAATCCAACGCAACAAGATTTGAGCGATCAAATTGGCAATTTATGGTAGCAATTTCACCTTCTGTGACAAAGACTGTGCTTGGAGTTTGGACTTGATCCTGGCACGTAATCAACTTAAACACTGAAAGAAATATTGTAAAATTTTAATATGTAAGATTTTAAAAAAGAGTTAAGGAAATTGATATATTTTACTTTCTGCTGGTCAATGCAAAATGAGTTAACTTCACAATTTCATATTTTTGAATAGCAACGAATACTGACATAATGAAACCTTAAGGCTTTTGTCTTGTACTCGTCACGGTAAATCGCAGGAATGAACTGACATTGTAAAGCCGAAAGAAAAAAAAAGGATTTGTAGAACAAAATTTAAAAGGAACAAATTGAGTGAATGCTATAAATGGGCTGCCAGAAATTCACAGGAAAGTCATAAATACGCATTGACCAAGACCGAGTCTCGATCTATCCATAGTTAAAAAAAGGAGAAAACAAACAAACAAAACAACGCACCAACTTTAAACAAACAAAAGCACAAGAATACATAACAACCAAATTAAATTTAAGTTTGATCCAGATTCCAAAAAAAGACAATAAATTTTGAGACATAAATTGAGCAAGATTAAGACACCAAAAGGCACAAGAATCACTATAATTAAGTAATTGATAACTATCTTAATATAAAATTTGCCATCTAGCCTCAATGTAGAAGTTTAGATCAAATTGCCAATGTATGCAAGAAAACAATGTCCACACTATCCGTCACCTGATCTCTCTGCATACACTCAACTCACTCACACCCTGTCTCAAACGGGGATTCACCTATTTACATGTACCAACACAATATGACACATATCGGACCGAGCTCGAGATTCTCGCATTAATTCAGAGTTTACAGGCATCAAAATACACATGGGATATCCACAATTGCTCACTAAAAATACACTAAACACTAATGTACTTGGATCTTACCTGACAATAATAATGACGAGATAAATGCAACGTGTATCGTTGCAAAAAGCTCCATTATATCCAATTACAGTTGTCCAAGCAGAGAGAAGAAGTTGTTTACGTCTGCAACAAGTAAACGCGCGAGAAATAATGAAAGAAGATGAAAAAGATATCCAGGTGCGCTCTGCGCGCTGGCCGCGAGTACGAAGGTACGCTACGAGCTAGGCTATAGCTACATCGTCTCAGCTGGCGCTGTTTTAAAGCGATGTAATTCGCTCATGGATTGCTAACTACATCTGGGAGAAAAATCAAATACTTCGTCATGTTAAAAGGCACCAAAGCCTCTGATGTATTGGAAGGAAGACTGGAAGGAAGGAGACCTAGAGGGAGACCCAGAATCAACTGTGAAGAGAATGTCAAGAACTGGAGTGGACTAAAACTGCAAAGTGCAACAGAATGGCAGAAGATAGTCAGGTGGCTTAGTGAAATTATCGTTACCGACCGGATAAAAGCGCCATTTTTGGTACAGGGCTTCCTTAGGACCTACTAAATGATATTAGGGTAGGAGCCCCCGGCAAAAAAGTCAA
>BEXV01001798.1:67511-89515 GCA_003118195.1 Hemicentrotus pulcherrimus
GGGAGGGGGTGGGGAGGAGACTTTGAAATAATTTATTTCATTTCTTTTATCTATCTTCTTTAGCATACCAGATTGCAAGCCCAAATACATTATGTACATGAATGAATACAGTTCGATGTTATTCCACATCACACTGTATGTATTCCTATGTAATGTAATTGCTATTGCTCTGATGTATTTGCAGCTGGTACCCCGAAGAAGATAGATGAAAGAAATGAAAGAGAAAGAGAAAAGGAAACTTACACGTACATGTACATATATTAGTAAAGGTCTAAAGGAAACAACACCTAAACCAACTCCATTTCCTCATCCTTTCTAAATCATAAATCACAACAAATCTAAATACTCTTGTACATTTTTTTCTAGAATAAACAAATACTTTTAATGTTAATTGATAGTTGACAAGTATCATTTTCAAAGAATATGAAACTACAAATGCACATAGTTTGGGATTCTGTCAATACATTAAAATTTATTTCATCTGAAATCAGTAATAAAATAGCTAACAAAAAAGGGAGCTCATGGGATTTGCAGAACAGTCAGATACATACATGTAATTAATATTGTGATGTGGAAAAAAAAAGTGAACAATTAGAATAATAGGTAAAGCAGGGTTTTGAAAAGTGGAATAAGTTGATACAGGCAACTGAAAAGTCTTCTGGTAACATATGTCAGACTATAAAAAAAGAAAATTACGTTATGAATACTCTTAGCCCATGAGATCATTGTCTTTTCTTTTTCCAGTACCATTATCATCGTGAAATTTTTCTTTACAGACAAACATTTCCATTTGGTTTTAATTTCTCTTGCCCCACTGAAAATTATATTGGAGTGACTTTAAAGTTTTCATAACAACATGTACAGTGTAGTGTGATTCAATCTGAGGAAAGTAAAACAAAACCACATCCATTTCTCATTGCAACATTTTGAGTTGAAATCAGGCACAAACATTGATACAGTAACAAGAAAAAAATAAACAATGTGAACATTAGATTACAGCCTTGAGCGGAGCTTATTACAATTAAGTAATCATTGTACATAATGCATATCCATTACATTAATCAAAATACCATGGTATGGATACGCTATATCAGTGGATATCAGTATATGAGTGAAGTACCCCCTCTATGGTAAAATTGGATAGAAACATCAACTACAATGTAAGTGTTGTAAGCCTAAATCAACATTTAAAAAAAAAAGGGGGTTAAATGAACGCAAAAGTCAAAGAAAATTACATTTTTTTTTTCTTCCATCTTTTAAACATAAGAAAACGTGCATTCATTTTATCAACAATAGATTGAATATTAATAGAAAAAGCGCTGTACTTCTTATTTTTGGCCTTTTCAAGTTCCTGAGAAGCTTTGCAAAAGTTTGTGGCTGTTGTCTGGAAACTAAATAATATATTCTTAGCTGCAAGAGAAACCTGCATAACACCTTAAAATACCTTTTCTCTTCTTCTTCAATAACCAAATTAATTTTTTGAAAGAAGAGATTCTTACCTTGCTGTTCACAGAAACCGAGAGAAATATTACAAACTCTAAATAATGGGAGGAAAGTACAAATTATATGTAATTTTGTATGATTATCCATCAATTTTTTTTTTTTTAAAACTTTCCTCTTCTTTCATGTCAGTGTGATAACTGTCTTCTAAAACAATTATCAACTTAGTAACCATTTCTTCCCTTTATCAAATAAAATGTATCCCCATCCATATTTAACCAATTTCTCTGTGAATATTACAAAGTAAAATCCATACTCATGCTCTTCAATGCAATGTAATAAAGGGTCTATTTGAAGTTTTCAACATACATGTATTGGTTCAACTTTCAAACATTTATTGACAAATCAGAGACAAGTTTCTCATCACATAAAATAATTTAAAATGACTGTTTAAAAAGACAAACCCTCAAGGAAAGTATCCTTACTGAATCTGCCTGCAGACCACACTTGCTTAACATCTAAATTGCATGAAATGAAAATTAAGTGTTAAAGTTAGTAACAAATATTTACAAGACACAAAATGCTAAAATAAGTTAAAAATGAGCGATTTTTGTTTCACTATGCCATTGCATCTGCCTGCAGATGGGATCATATTTCAATGGTTCTCAGTTTGGACCCAGAAAGGTCTTTACTCTTGTTTAAATTACCTCTGGTTCTCAGACAATGTTATTTGGAGATACAGGTGCAAAGGTCGATAGATTCTCCACTTGTCCTCACTTCCTGATACTATAAGGTGGAGAGTTAAAGTTGTGAAATCAGAAATACTGTTTGATATTAAGATGAAAAGGTCTGAAATAGGGTGGGGTCAGGACCTGGAACTGAGCTGAGCTTTAGTCAAGAAAACTGAGATGTTTGCATGACAAACTCAAATAGATGATGGAGGCTCAGGCCATAAATGCTCCAATCGTTCTAAGTTGATAAGATTCCAAGTGATATATTTCAATCCCTGTAAGAGCACCATCCTTCTTCCTTTCCTTCAATGATTGTCCATTAAAAAGTCCCTCGTACCATCCATGTTAACTTGTAATTTCCTAATATTGCAAGAGAGGGCACACAAAGCATTATAAATTTTTTTTTTTAAATGTCCTGTTTCTTTAATCCCCCAAAGCTTTACTTCGTTCCAGGGTTGATGACATTTCAACATCCCTTGTAACATCAACATTCTCAGTTCCTAATATTCAAATCATACATGTTAGTTAAAACATCCTGCTTTAATTGACGTAAAAGTCACTTGAACCATCTGCACTGTGAGTTCCTGATATTTTCAAATTAGCACACAAGTCATGGCAAGTTAATACACCATTTTCTATCCCTGAAGCTTTACAGTATCTTCCTTCCGTTATCCTCAATGATCGACTCTAAAACGTCCTTGTTGTCTCACGCAATTCTTTCCTCTTTTTGTTCTTTGATAGTTGTTAACTTTTGCATCATCTGTTTGTCTGTTCCAAATGTTCCCTGATGGGGTACACAAACAAGAAAGTCTCCAAAACGTCGTCAGTCTCTATTTAATCCCTCAAAGCTATATTATTCATCTTCATGCCCTTTCATGTAGTTGTTAACCTTTCCAAAGCACTTTACATCACCTCCGCTGTCAGGTTTCTAACATTGCAAGATGGGACACAAGTCAGAGATGCTCTCAGTTTGTTTGAATTGCCTCAGGCTATACTTCATCTTCCTGGCCTTCGAAGGCTATCGACTCTCCAACTTCTTTCGCATCATCCTCGATGTCCTTATCGTGTTCAAAGACCTCATCCTCTTCCTCCTCATCAATGTCCTTTTCATCTTCATCGTCGCTACCATGATCATGATCAGTTTCTGTGTTGTCATCATCATATCCAGATGTACCAACATTGTCTCTGCTTTCAAGCGTCTTCTGAGGAGATGACTCCATCTTATTCATCAGGGTCTAAATGGGCATGGAACAAAAGGAAAAGGTATGAAATAAAAACCAACTAGGGGGTCTATTGATAATATATGTCATTGAAGAGAATTGGGTGTCACTCCACTCATTGCCTTACCATTCTCAACTTTCTTGCAACGCCCCATAAGTGAACTGCTTGTCAGGGAATAGGTTCACTTTACTTTATTATGACTTTGTGGTTTACAATTCAACAATCTGGGCTCTGTTTCATAAAAATTTTCATCAATGACAGGGTACAATAATTGTTATCATCATATCATGAGCTACTGAAATCCTTACATGTATATTTCATTGGCTATAAACATATTTGTCATAATCTGCAGCATTGTTACTGTTTAAAAGTTTATGAAAACCCTGATCATTTCTAGGAGACAACAATAAAAGTATTATGTGGTTCTGTGACACATGCCATGGTCACTTTAATACCAAATGATCCCTAACTCAACTCTGGATTACACACCTATGCCTGCCCTAATCCTAACCTACAGTGTAACACCACATTGCAAGGTGCAGGCCTACCGGTAAACATTACCCTCTGCCCTTGACAAAATAAAGCAAATTCATGTATTGCACTTGTCACCTATTACACAATATTTGTCTTGTAAAGATGGACACAAAAAAACAATCTAAACTCAAAGTGGGCCTGTCTTCATCAGCGTGAAATTGCCAAATAACCTGCTATTTTAGCTTACCCGATCATAAATTATCCAGGTAATTTGCGACTTCATCAGCCCACAGTTGCAATTAGCGGGATATTTGGTCGATATAATCATCCCAAGATATCTTAGGCTACTTTGTAAAATATCCCGATATTTGTTTGGTGCGATTTCAACAGCCCATAGCCTTGCACTATGCGCAAATGCTGAGAAAAATATCTCAAGCTAATTTGTCGAGCTGATGATGATGTAATTTGTAACTTCAGGTTAATTTCCCAAATTAGAAATAGCTGGCTACTTGGCAATCTCGAGCTGATGAAGACATCCCTAAAGTGTCTCTCTCATAACTCACCTCCACAACATCAGCAAGGTATTCTGCTTGGTCGGCCATGACCTTGAGTTTGTCATTCTCCTCCTTCAGCTCACTGTTCTCAATGAAGAGCTAATGGGAGATAATAAGAGAAAAGGAGATGAATGACAGACAAGAAAGAGGGAGTGACTTTTAAAGCAGAACTGGGGGATGTTTCACAAATACCGAGATTGACTTTAAGTTGGACTCAACTATGACAGGACATTCCCTCCACTGGTGGCTCTCACTATTGGTCTCTCAATTATGATCTTTCGATTATATTTTTCTTCAATAATGAACTATCCAAACATGTGAATTTTGTAGATTTGTGACCACGATTTATACGTCCCTTTAAAGGTAAAGGCCAGTATTAAAATGGTAAGAGCAAACAGTGGCATGTATGGCCTGTCATAGTTAAGTCCTACTACTAAAGATTGATCTTAGACTTTGTGAAAGCCTCTCCTGGTCTGTAAGCATAGCCAGCCCTATCATGTAAATCTATCGATCTAAAGTGTACAAAGCTAAAGTGTCCCCTAGCCTTGAGGGCAGTATAAAAACCTTTTTTGGATGGTGATAGATACAGCACCATCTGGATTCAAAAGTGATATTTTTATTAAAGTGATTGCCCCCAAGAACCTTTGAGATTAAAAGAACGTAATTGCTTCCCAGTCAAATACCCCCCTCCCCCTAAATGTGGGTCACTTTTCTCTTCTTAGGAACTTCTCCTTGGTATTTTCCTGAAGGTCAACCAACTTCAAAATATTCATCCAACCTGAGTATTTAGACACTTGCCTTTTCATTCTCCTTGAGTGTTTCCTCCAGTGCAACTCTCCTCTCTTCGGCCAGTTCTTCCCAGTATTTCCCTGTGGGCTCAGACTTGGTCATCATGTCCAACGCCTCCTGCTCAGCTGATGGCTACAGTTGGAATGAGATAGAAAAGGGAGGGGAGGGGGAGACAGGTATGAGAGAGAGAGGAAGAGAGAGAGAGATAGAGATTGAAATGTAGAAAAGAATAATAAGACAAATTATTAGAGTAACAATCCAATTAATCTTACTCCTTGTTATACATTTAGGTGCATTTCAGCATGAGTTACACCAGGTAAGTTTTAACAAGTATTTTTCACATCTACAGTAAGTTACCATCAATGGTAAGTTTTGTGCAACAGGCCCAGATGGTGGTATGGGTTGCGGAAATTATGCAGTATATTACCACGCCCAATGTCAGTTCAAACTGGAAAGCTGCTCACACGATCGATTCCCCTGATTTTCTGTGACTTTGGGTAATTTTTTTTCTCCATAACTTTCCAGAAGAATTTTTTTCCCCATGGCTTTCCAGATCTACCCATGACTGAGGGAGCCCTGAGGTTATGCAGTGTGTAGTCCAAGAATGATTGACGTTACATGTAGGAATTGGATCAACCCTTTGACTGGAACAGAGTTGTTTTTCAATTAAACCCATTAAGAAGTCAACGGCTTAATTAAGATGTAGAGTGTAGACCATTTTTTGCTGGAGGATGTGTGCATTAACTTTACTATATTACTCACTGTTGGTGAAAATGATGACGATGATGAGTTGGATGTGTCCTCAAAGATGGTGAAGTTCTTCCCTCCATCGGAACGGAAAACTTTCTTGGGTTGACTCTTTCCATCGCTTGCTAACTTCCTCTTGGGGGTCTTGCTCGTCTGTAATATAATATTAGATGCACATGTAAATTTGGTGATTATATAATATACATGTAGATCTATGGTCAAATAGAAAACAATACGGTAATCATAATAGATCCGGATTTATATACATATACGGTATAGCACATATATAGCATGGAGGGGGGAGGGGGGGGGTTGCAGTAGTCTTTCTAGTACAATATGGCTTTAAAAGAATTAATCAAAGAACAGATGCACTTGGCTCACCAACGCCGTTCAATCTGTAACTTTAGGCCATGAAGCACACTCTGGATTTGAAATTAAAACAAGTCATGTCCTACCACTAACTTTTCCTTCTCACTTCTTGTTGTTTCACCCTAAAGCTTTTTCTAGATTTGAATTGAATTGACTTGAATTTTCTTATTATTTTTTGTTTATATGCAAGATGGATACTTCAATCTTATAAACTATTCCCAGCTCTTTTACAGTCTTTTCAGAGCTACATGTATGTGTAAATGCTCTGCACTCCTACAGTACAATGTATGTATCTTACAGCCTGTTCAGAATGGAAGTTTTTCATCGTTTAGTACACACCTGTTTGGTGAGTCTTATCACCCCATCTGACCCCACTAACTGTGACTGGGCACCGGCTACTGGCTGGAGTAACTGCAATGACTTTCTTCTTGAAGGAGAACTCTGTAATAAAGATTTTAAAAAGTGAAATAATTATTTCAAGATCACAATAACAAAAACAGATTTTGTTCGAGAAATAAACTGAAACCTTCTGATCAATACTTTGGCTACGATGCGAATTGATCAGACCTTTTTGATGTAATCGGCAATAATTGGGTTGTACACACCCAGACGTTTGATACGAGCAGAAGAATGTGTACATTGCCATCCATAATTTCCCATCATAACATGTGTGTCCCCCACAATGTTCATGATAAAACAATCATGTAGTTTTCTGACCTATGCACAATAACTCATAATTTGTGGACTTGGATGGCTCGAGTCCTGGGCCTTGTAACATAAAGATTGACAAAATCAAATATGAAACTCTAATGTATCTCCAATCCTGCTGTGTATCTTACTATGCACTGTACATGTAACACACATGCAAAACATGAACATGTTGTGAATTTATGATCAATAGGAGGTATGATTAATTTTGTGGAGATACAACCAATTGCTAATGTTAACTGTTATCTAGAGTCATATAGAGTCATCTTTAAAACAAAATGTGAAATGTTACACGTCCAACCATACATTTAGTAAATGGATGCTCTATAAATTGGCCAGGAATTCTCTATTTTGCAATGATCCATACACGCTCACCATAACCTTGGGAGAGGGCATGTAACAGGCAAATATTTTAAATGAAAATGTGAGAGAGAAAAAAGAAAAGAGAAAAATGTTGTACAACTTGTTGTAATGTATACAAGACAATGCAAGACAGGAAAGCGATCTCTGCCTTAATAATAAACAAGTGCTTGGATGGTGAGCATCAACGTAAAGACAGTGGTGGAAAGTCTTACCGAACTGTCAGAGAACTTCTTTGCCTTCCGCACTGCTTTCCTGCCATTGGAGGTTGCCAATGGGGTCATTGTGGATGTACTCTTCTCTGTGTTCATGATTTCTCGGAAAAAATGCCGTTACTTGAGATCTGAAACAAAACAAAAGACAATACTAATCTCTGAAATAGGAACATATCACAACCAAAGGTAGAAAGAGAGTCTAAATAAAAATAAGTTTTCTTTTTCTCCTTACAAAGTTCTGTCTTTCAATTTTGCTTGTAATGACTATTAATGTCCAAAATGTCATCCTTCCATATAGACTAGATCTAGTATCAGTATCTTCCCTTTTTGTTCTTGTCCTTCTTCAACGGTATGCTGCAAGGGTCTGGTCGATCACTCCTTTTAATTTGTTCTATCCTAATTTTTGTGTTTGTATTCTTTAATTTCTTTCTCTTTTAGAATGTAGACTAGTAGATCTAGAGTCTAGTCTAGACCCTCTAAATAAATCTAGAGGTCTAAGTTCTATCATTCACTATTTTTTTCTTTCTTTTTGTATCTTCTCTTGCTAGAGTTCTAGATTTCTAGACCTAGATCTATCTGTCCGTTATGTTTTTTGTTTTTTTCATCCTTTCATTTTCTCATCTCATCTTTCTTCATTCTCAAGTTTCAATTTCACTTCACTCTTCACTTCACTTTAACTTTCAGTTTGACTTGAGTCTTGACTTTGTTCCAATTTTTCAAAATCAAACTTCAATTTCAAAGAGGAAAAGATTGGGTCATTGGGTGACATCCAAAATTCCAATCATATTGATTCCTGCTGATGTGGACTGCAAGGCTGCATAAAACTGATATTTTGTTCTTCAAACATCTAAATATATTTTGTAGATTTGTAAAAAAGACCCGCAAAGCCCCCACCCTAAAAATGCTCCAGATCTCATTCATCTTGTGAATGTGACACCCGGCCCCTAGCCCGGTGCGTGGGAGCGGTGCTCCTAGCTCCTCGGACCTGCGCGCTGCGGAGCCCTAGTTCCACCATTGGATCTCGTCATTTTAACAACAAAAATTGTAGTGTATTATGAGAGTTAGACATTGAATTGAAATTTTCCAGCAAGCAAACAACAATTACCGGAGTTACCTTCTAAATCTCCCTTACTTCTCTGTTCCAAATGTGACGTGGTGCTACCTTGAGAGAGTGAGTCGAAAATGAAGTCGCGTTGTCAAATCAGTTAAGTTTCATGTGAAATTCAATTTCGAGAATCGCGGGCTATATGCAAATTAGTTTAGGCCCAGGCCAGGGCTAACTTCCAATGATACACAGATCATCATTGGACAGAACAAATACACTCATTATAATTAAAATGAATGCATATTTTGTTTTTTAATTTTATATTGGTACATTTTATCTATTATGGGAGAAATAAACACCATCATGGAGTCTGACTGCTAAATATGAGAATTGATTACTATCTTTGTTTACTGAATTTTGACCAAAAGAAAATTATACTAATAGTACAGTCTAAAGTACGAAAGCTCTGATTGGTCCATTACTTACAGTGCCGTACGTGGATGGAAGAGCTGTAAGTATAATTCGACGCTCGAGTTAAGTTGGTAAAATACTACTTTCTTTCAGCTTTTATTATGATCTGCTGGAACAATCTCGAAAATGTGTAAATTTCAGGCATTATGAAATTGTGGAGACCCTATATCCTGGTAATATGTTTATTAGATTAGCAGTATTTATCCAATTGCATGCCTGCTCCAGCACTTCTGCCAGCGGAACCGCAATGTGAATCACCCCTAGTGTACCCCGGTACAATACATGACATATCCGGTCAACGTACGCTGTTGCAGACCGGCATGTCTAGACTCTAGTCTCTACTCTAGCTCTAGACCTAGACGGAAAAAAAGTAAAATAAATAAGTACACACTGTAGGCTAAAACTTCAGCCTCTGATCTCGATGGTTATTTTATTGAGACTACATCTGGCTCCACTAACTACCTATCCAGGAGAAGATGGACAAATGCCAGTTTTATGAATTAATTTCCCGTACCACCAATCGATCAGTGTCACCATGAGGCATGATCACCATGTCGATTGTCGTGAGTTGACCTCAGCCTCATTCACGCTCATTTAAAATTCAAGGTGCTAGATCTAGACAAAATTTTAGGGAGGTCAGGATAACATCACACACTAAACATGCTAATGTAACTGTACTGCGTGTGTTTGTAATGTTCTGAATCTGATTGTGTATGAAGTTTGACTTTGGCTTTCTCTCATTCACTTTGAGTTTGAGTTTGAGTTTATTTTCCTGTTCTGTTTCCATGTGTATTAAACCTTAACTCCAGGGAGCTTCAACGCCGATACATCGGTGTCAGAGCTTTCTGGACTTGGTGTAACCTGGGCCCTGGGGTTGTTTCAAGAAACCAACTCCATTGTATCTTTGTCAGCGACCTACGGAGATGTCATGTAATCTTTCTTTGTTGAGTGTCTGTTTACATGTACAATGTAGTCCTGAAAAGGACTGTTGGTAGTCTTGAAAAAGACTGTTGGTAATCTTTCTTGAGCTTATAGTTCTAAGCTGAATTATATTGCTGGTTGAAGAGGATGGGTAGTGGAGTGTATAAAATTGATGAAACTTGAGGTTGCTTTGGTGATGAGCAAATGGAAATGTACAAATACATGTAACAGGATAACATATACATGTACATGTACATGTAACTCATAATCAATCGAAAAAAAAGACTGTTTGTTTTTCAAGTTAAGAAAATAATTGAAATAAATAAATGTTATAACTTTTGTTTATTATATGTTGCATATAGTATACAATGTATGCTGCATTATTGTAGAGTGCTTAGAGACTTCTGACAAAGTAAGTGTTAGGCGCTATGTAAGCACTGTAATAATTATTATTATGTTTATGTTTATGTTTATGTGATATGATTTTTATCAAGATTAGGTTTGAAAATGGAAAATTCTTGAGAAATTCCTTCACAAAAAAAGTTGTCATTCTCAGAATGGGTATGTACATTGTAACTACAGACTATTTGATCTTCAGCGAATTTTCTACATGTACAAAATATATTTGTTTTATTTACTCATTCATGCATTACAACCTTTTAAGAACAGTTTGTATGTTTTTCTAAGGTTAAATATTAACACCAATTAGAAATAATCAGTGAAATGAGGGCTTGAAGTTCAAGAAATAAGTTTAAAAAATAAAATTTCAGTTTTAATTTTTTTGCTGCTTATACATGTAAACTAACTTAAAGTTGCCTTGAGATGGCGTTCTAAATAAATATGACGCGGGTTCGGAGTTGTGACAAGCAATTGTCGCAGAAGTTGTCTCTCATATTTGAAAAGACAGTTTTGTGAAACACTTAGCAGACAAGTTTAGCGACATCGAAGAGATGTCGTTGATCTTGTAGTTATGACGGTTTTGAGAAACGACCCCCTGATGAAGATGAATACGGTAGATGGAGTGAGTGGTGAGAATAGAATGGAAAAGCCCAAATAGAGGAGAGTTACATGTACATGTACATTTGTAAGTCACAGAAAGTGGATTTTGGCCAGTCAACTTGCCACGCCCCATCAGGGAGACTCTTTCACATTTTGGAGACTCTAAATACAGACAATTGTCCGGAGGCTATTGTCAAGATTTTGGGTACATGGGACTATGGGGGATCAACCGGTACCACTTAGGCATTGTTGGCTGAGAGGGCACAAGTACATGTACACCTGTACAGCTACAAGGACTGCAGTCCCGCCTTAAGAGGCCCAAAAAACCTCCCTTGCTCTAAGCAGATTTCTCATGAAGTGTTGTGACTTAATACAGGTAGTACTTTATACAAATTGACCGTCTACTTTTGATTTAAAAAACTTTCTTTTTTTATAGACTTTGTATTGATATTTGTATCTTTTCTCCTTCTCATAATTACAGCAGTCTGCACTAAATTGCATCAAGCCCAACATGGAGCCCCTTGGCATAGCACCCAAATTTTGAAAAGAAGTCTGCATCTATTAAAAACAAAAACCATCAAAACCAATCAACACGGTTACTTTTCCACTGACGGTTTGAGAGGCATAGAGCGGCAGGGACAACGATGAATTCATTCACGTTAGCCACCCAGCCCCAGCTCATTAATCCCTCAGTCATGAACGCAGCGACTATAAAAAAGGAGAATGTGTCGGAGGATCCACCTAAACCTGTAACATTTTACCGAGACACCTCCATCAGGCGTGTCGATGATGAGGACACAAAAGAAGGTGTGAAGCTGGAAGGAATGAAAGACACAGGCCTGGATGATAGAGGAACATTGGATGTACATGTAAAGAAGGAAGAGGTGGAAGAGGAGGAGCAAGGGAAGGAAGATGCAAATACAAATGAACCAAGTGTAGACATTTATATCAATAACGTTGTGTGTGCTTTTGGCGTAAGATGCCATCTGAATCTGCGGAGGATAGGGCAGTATGGTTCCAATGTGGAATACAGGAGAGAATATGGGGTAAGATGGAATTCACTTTCTTTCTTTTTTTTTATTTATGATGGAGATTAAATGTGATGCAGACTTTGTTTGCAAATAAATTTGAAATATTGTTTCTTTTTTTGTCAAAATGATTTTTTTTTTTGTTAAATTTAAGAAATTGTGCAGTCATTACATGTATTTTTGATGAAAATTTGTGATATGACATTCAATATGCAGATTTTGCATAGTATACATGTAGGTGTCACATTGAGGTTGCAAAATTGATTACAAATATAAAAAGAATATTGTTTTTTCAAGGTTTTAATTCCATTCCAATGAAAAAACTTCCATTGTCACTTTCAAGATTATAGTGGAACCCAGACTCATGGCAGGACCCCAAACGCCTGTAATTCTTACATGTTAAAGCACTTAAAATGATGTATATAATTCTACTGAAATTTGCAACCTTTTGTACACATATTAAATGTTTTTAAAAATGTAAAGTTATCAGGTATTATTTGTTTGTCTGTTTCTTTTATTTTTTGGTACATGTACAATAAAACAATCTCTTTGCTTATTACAGAAAGTAAACATGAGGTTCCGTCGTCCGTCTGCCACCGCTACCATCTGGTCTTCAGGCAAAATTACTATCACAGGCAACGATAGGTAAATACTATATAGGCTCCTTAGAGGGGCATGGTTAAATCTATTGCCCAAGGTGATCTGGAAACTGTACTATGCCCTGAAAAGTCAAGGGGCCCAGTGCCGTCTCAAAATCAACGAGGAGCATTAGTTTTAACCACGACCCCAAAAATAAGCAGTATTTTTTTTTCTTCATATGTACAGTACCTCATCTCCTTTGTCAATTCTCCAAAGAGATCACTTCACAAAATGATGCCTGTCAAAGCATTTATTTAAAGAGGGGAAGTAAATTTACCCATTATGTAGATGAGGAATTAATGTAAAGGAATGAACAAAACCATTTTTGATGACTTTAAGAATGCTCAGAGGATGGACCTACATGTACAATGTAGCATGTGCAAAAAACAACAACAAAAAAGAGAGAGAAAGATAAACGAACATAACTGTTTAAAATGTCACTTTAAAACAGATGATGAAATGAAGAGATCCATTCACATCAGACAGACGTCAGTCTGCATTGTATGTCATGTGACATTTAGAGGAATAAAGAAAGGATTTTAAATGGTAATAGAATGATGCTTTGCTTTTGTAAACTGCTGGTTTAATTATGACTGTTTTGTTGTTTGTTTATAGTGAAGAAAATGCTAAGAAGAATGCAAGGAGATGTGCAAGGGCCTTACAGAAATTGGGTTTTAATGTAAGTAACAACTCTCAATATGTTTCAATATTACCATGAATCTGTCAGCATCTACATGTTTCTGTTTGGGTTTGGATTAAATCTGACATGAATTAATGTAATGGGGAAAATGGTGTACACATCCATGGAAGTCCACTTTCTACTGAGCATTATAGACACCCATGAAATAACAAGGTTTAGCACAGCAGGCTAATGATGACAAAGTTCTCCAACCATAGCTCTTGTTTCACACTGAAGATTGAGTTACATGTAGCACACTACAAGGTTGAATGTACCGGGTACATGACCAGGGCCTTGTCTTACAAAGAGTTGATATCGATCGCAACTTATTTGCAATTGATATCAATCACAACTATACCTACTGTACGTGTACCTGTACATAAGAGATAGGAGAATGGAAACTTGCAATTGATTGGAGGACTTGCGAGTGAATTGGATCAATCATAAATCTTTGTAAGACGGCCCAGATGTTTAACAACAATCCCAAAGTTGATCACAAGGATATTTGAAGAAAGTGAGTAGACAAGGGTATTAGATAATTGACTTTATTATTACATATTATTACATTGCATTCCCTTAACTTGCATGAATGTTTTGGTTCACTCAAATTATTCCCCCTAGTGATATTGCAAGTCCATTATATTCAATAATAATTTTAAAACAATAGTGGATTCTTGTATAGAACTCATGTCTGTCAGACTTGACCCTCCTGGCGCTCCACAATTATTACCTCAGCTTTAGCATATCTGCCATTATGGCACTCTAGCACTTCAGGGCTTTAATTCCTGCCAGGTACCCATTCACATGTACCTCACCGAGGTGGAGTGTATCAAATGTGGATAAAGGTCTTGCCAAAGGACAACATTGCCGGGGTGGGACTTGAACCGCGAACTATGTGATCCAAAGTTCAGTGACTTATCCCGCTTTGTACCCCACTATTCTTAACTTTATAGGTACTTTACATATAATGCAAATACTATTTTATTTTTTTTCTGTTTTTTTTTTCTTTCAGGTTCGGCTTTCAAAGTACAAGATTGTAAATGTTTTAGGAACGTGCTCGATGCCGTTTGCTATACGAATCAGGGACTTCTCAGAAAAACATCAAAATAGTGCAAGGTAGGTTCCTGTTCTCTCACGACAGGGAGTGGCCTATCTGGTGAAAAGTTTATTTTTAAACCATGCAAATAAATTGTGGAGCGTCAAGTCTGAGAGAACCCACTTTTATAGATTGTATTATGAATTGCTGTGGAAAGTGACAGTGCACAATCAAAATGGAAATTTGTTGAGGGGGACACCCCCTGCCTTCCTCCAGTACAGTAAGGGTCAACTCTATAATAACACTTTTATTTTTCCAATACGAGAAAATGGCCATCCCCTCTCCCAATCCAGTCCTGGAAAGAATTTGAAATTTTATTTTATTCCATTCTCGATCCAGTTACGAGCCTGAGCTCCATCCTGCCGTCACCTACAAGCTCTACCAACCCAGGGCAACTCTGAAGATATTCTCTACAGGTAGCATCACAGTCACAGGTAAGCAGACTTCTAAGACACATGGGGATGTTTCACAAAGATTCTAAAGACAAACTTAACTCTCAGTTGGACTTAAACATTATGGAGAGCCATTTGTAGCCTTAGCATAAAATTCAAGTATTTTAGACTTTTGATAAATTCTACATCAAGAACACAAAATCTCTGTTGGTAATGGAAAATATTAATAATTTGAATCAACATTTTATGCCTTGTATAATAACTTTTACAAAATATTTTCATAGATGCTAGCGTCTTTCTATAATTGTTAAAGGGATCCAGTAGCTTTGTCTCAGATTCTGAAATAAAANGGTCTTTAGTACACCCTCGTCGGTTGTCAGAACTGGTAGAGGCACTGTGCTCCTAAACTGTGAGGAAAAATGGATCAGTTCTGACTTGTTTTCATTAAGACGAAGTTTGTTATTGGCTGACCAGACCTTGATGTCTAAAAGACAATCTTTTAGGGAATTAACAGCATCACTGTACCACGAGGTGACATAGTTAAATAAATTTGAGTGTCATCTGCATACATAGCGTAGTTCACACCCTGATGACGAGTGATGGTTCTTGCGAGAGGGCCGACGACGGAGCCTTGAGGAACTCCGCAGCTGAAAGCAAGTGGAGCTGAGCAGGTCCCGTTGATTATAACCTTCTGTGTACGGTCTTCTTGATCATTTTGAAGTGCAATTTTTTTAGGGCTTCAATATTACACCATTTCACAGACACTGATAACACGTAGGGCCATGTATCTCATATTTAACATTGTTAAACGGTCCCTTTAAGTCCAATTTTATTAGATATAAGTTCAACTTAGGATCTTTGTGAAACACCCCCCTGATCTACATGTATCTACGTGTACAGGTATGTCCCGTAGCTTGGAGGCCGTTGAAAGAGGCATCGAAATGGCCCTTAAGACTTGGGTTCTCCACACAGGTTCACAGGTTCCTGCCTTCAGCTGTTCTAGTTACACGTGTAGCTGCTCAAACGGCATTCTCATCCACTGCTTGGTGTTATCAGTCCATGTACTAGTTGGTCTGCCCCTCTTTCTTTTCCCATCTGTTCCTCCTTGCAAGATGGTGTTTGCCAAGCTATTCTTCCAACTAGTTACAAATGTACATACCCAAATCACTGCGGCAGTCTTTTTTTGTTGTTGTGAGGAGGTGATCATGTTTCCCTATATAACTCTCCATTATCTCTCTCACTTTCGTGTTGGACATACATTTATGTGAAGTCTAGTGGATATGACTCTTCGTAGCGCCAACAAAAATAATGGTATGTTTTTTACCTATTAGCTGTTGGACAAAGTGGGCAAAAGAATAGGGTGTGTGGCATAGCAGTTCACCATAGGAAACTAGAAGGGAAGTTATATACTGTAAGGACCTATATGTACATGTAGGCTGTATTTGTATTTTTATAGTAGAAGTATATCACAGGACAATAAGTTCACCCTGTAGTGTCTATATTCATTGACTGAATGATCATATTTGGCACCGTTTTCTTCCCCAACATATCTAATGTACATGTAATCATGTATCTTGTGTTTTCACCTTTTCTTAATAACAGCCCCAGCTGTAGGCAACATCAGAGAAGCCATAGAATTTATATACCCCTTGGTTGAAGCACATAGAATGCCACTCAGCGAGACGACTATACAGAAGAGACTAGCCAGGAAGCGCAAATGGGACGGAGTTGTCGAGGAAGATGAAGAGAACACTGACGACGAGTACGCCAATGAGGGCGCCGGAGGTAAAGACGAAGACAGTGACGAGTGTTCATCGGATGACAGCAGTTGAAAGAGGAATGGACAATTAGCAGCTATAGAGCGCTGCCATCAGGGTGGACCGTTGAAGAAGAAAGAGGCTTTTCTGTCCCGTCGCTCAATTCAAACTGTTTCAATGCAGAGAACCACAGGATTGCTTGTGATTGGTGAATGTGGAGAAACAACCGTCGTGATCCTACCTTGGACATCCTCAAGAGAAGATTTTGGTAGCAATAGGATGAAACAGACACGCAATAGAAAAAGACTATAGCCTGAATTCAAAACCGGTTGATTTATCCTACGGTCTACCATGGATGAAGAACATGAATAAGCGTATAGGTGTGTGTACAATTTAAATTGCCTGACTATTGCACATACGGTAATATACTTCTGGAGGCTAAAAAAATGGGGTACAGTGAGCCTCATTTATGGATTCTGGCTGCATGTCCAAAAGCCCTCTTTCAATAGAACCCTGAGGTGAGAAGAAATAACTGCAGTGATTAAAACAAAATGTAACTAAGTTTAATGACATGCTTCCATGTTTAGAGTCAAGATATCATCTTTGAAGTCTTATCAGTTTTATATTGAGGTACATTTGATTTTTAAAGTGTCATACTGTAGATGAAGCTCAAAATTCAGTATGTATTGACTCTCAATCAGACACTGTGGGAAAGAAAAAAAGGTAGATGGTAATGCAAATTTGTGGAAACATGATGTGATACGCTTAATTTGTTACGCTTAATTTGTTATTTAAGTTTATGAAAATTATGGATGAGATTAAAGTTAACATCATGGTATAAAAAACAGTAATGATCGTTAAAACCCTGCAACTCAAATTTGAATCAACATTTGGTCTTACATAATTGGAGGTCTTTACTTGTTATGCCTCCACTTCCGGAGGTTGAAATGTAATTTAAAGGAATAGTCCATTGAATATACAATTGGACTTGGCTGTACACCATCTCTTCAGTCACTGCAGAACAGAGGGTTCATCTTAATCAGTAATGTGAACCAAATTATTCCTGTGTAGCATCTTGCTTGTTGTACTAGAATGATTTGTTCCAGTCGGGTTGTGGCTGGATGCGGACCTCTATCTTGCCCTCATTTACGGTCTTCAAGTAAGTGGCTCTAGTCTAGATCAAGATATCCTCTTCGTTTGGTCTGAAATGAATGCAAATTTAGCCATAGAACTTCAAAGATGCTAGCAAACCAAATTGCTCTGAACTGCCAGTTGGGACCAATGGACAACACCTACATTTTACTTTAAGCAAGGCACCACACAAACTTTTTTTTGGAGGGGGTCCATATTATCTATGTACGGCTTTGTAAGCATGAGCCCTACAGTGTATGTCAAAATTTCACAATTTGGGGGTACATGCTTGGATTTTAGGGACCTCCATTGCAGGGAAAAAATTAATATTTATTTTTTGGGGCTACTTTTCAAGCTTACCTGCATGAAAATAACACTCTAAAATTTGTTTTGCATTCAACTCTATGCATATGTACAGGGGCTCTCTTCTGATTTTCGGATGCTCTTTTGGGCGTTTCAGGGGCTATTTCGCCCGAGCCCCCGTGTATTTTTTTTTTCTCTGCCTCCATGTGCCCCAAGATGCCTGTTTTTAGTGTTGAGCTTTCTTTAAATCAAAGACCATGTACTTGAATATCCTATTGATATGAATCCAGCATATTCATTGCTAAGACGTCTGAAAAACATAATTGTGTAACTTTCTTTGCCTCTGTATTAATACTAGAAAGGCCAAGTGTCACGATGGACAATTTTCTTTTACAAAGATGGCATGCTTACAATGTAAATTATTCAAAAATCTACAGGAAAAACAAGAGGTAAGCCCGAAGCTAGATTAAAAGAAAGCTAAGGACGTTATCCAGCTATAAATGTAATTTTGACATGAATGTGAATGGATACATGTATGTGGTGATTTTGAGACCTGTATTTGCATGTAATGAACTTACCATGATCTTTATGTACCAAGTGCCTTTTGTTCGTAATATACGCTCAACAAGGAGAGCAGATGGAAGAAAATAAATGTTCATTTGAATTGAATTGAATTAAGATTAAATTAAGTCATTAAGAAAGATTGCATGAATGCAGTTCATGGGGATTAGTACGCATGGATTGAGATTTAAACTTAAAGTATTACAAGGTTGACATGATTGTTTTTTTTAGAGACAAGGATTGTTATGATTGAAAAAGCATAACGAGGAAATGTGAATATTTACAAAATAAAATGAAACCTTTTTATATAATTTGTCAACCAGGAAGTAGAAGTTTGCGACAAATTAAATAAGAAGAAAAAAATGTATATAATGTCTCAATTGAGTATCAATTGAATAAATGTAGAGTTTGGAGGAAATGTGAAATGAAAAAAAAAATGTTGGTTTCGGAAGTAATGCTTGTTGCTATGCTCCTGCATAGCGCCACACAATTCTCTTCTGCTATATTTGATTTGTTTTGCCCGATGTTGAGCCTGATTGTTTTTATTTTTATATCATCATGAGCATGTTCTGTCCATGTGTACTCTCAAATATGTTAAGTATTTGCTAACAATTTTTTTTAGACATGTTAATGTGTAGGAATTTTGATACTAAACTGAAAGAAAAAATTTCTGTTATTTCAATTTTTGTTTGTCGATGTAAATTAAAAATGTCTATTTTAGTTATTTATGGAATTGGTTCCTTGAAATGGCAACCGTGCTAAAGCCGGGATCATAGTTGTGGAGTGCCAGGAGAGTCTAATCTGACAGACATGAGCGTTATACAAGAACCCCCTATAATTATTATTACACTCTTTTTTTTCTTCTTGAAGTATCAAATTACTTATAGTCCTATTGCAACCACAGTGATATCATGAATCAAATGAACTTGGGAATAATTGAAAACTTTATACATGTACATATATGTGTACAATGTATAATTGTGCATTGTATTCAGAGCGTACAATGGGATTCCTTGTGAAATAGTAAGTCTATTTTCTTTCATGATACTGCTTTATTTCTTGCCTATTTTGTATTATTGTAATCTTTGTATTGACTTGTTCTATATCCTTTCTATTAAGTTAAAGTGCAGTGAAGAATATGAAGCATTCCCCCTGCTCAAAACCTATAGAGTGGTGAAGTGTGATGTCATCAAAATCTGTTTTTGGAATTTCTCATTTTTTTTCTTCATTTTCTAAAAAAAGAATCAAAAATAATGCTGTAAAGGCGAAAACCAATTGAATAGGTTAAGTATTGGCTGAGATATGACCATCTGAATAAACATTTCCTATGGGAACTCGGTGTTATATTGCTCTGGTTCATAACATTACGAGCCAGAGCAATATAACACCGAGTTCCTACAGGAAATCCATTTATTCAGATGGTCATATCTCAGCCAATACTTCGGAAAATGAAACAAAAATTGAGAAATTCAAAAATAGATTTGTATGATGTCACAGCTTCGGTACTCTATAGGTGTTGTCTCATGAGAATCCTACTAATTGCATCATTTCTAAAATTGATTCTTAGTCTTTGAGACTGGATAGTATTATGTCAAAATAGAGATTGTTTTCATGCATCATAGATTTTTTTTGTTTTTTTGTTAAGTTGTATGCCTGAAATTACAGCAACATGTAATGAAGTGATGAAATATCTCACACATCTGAATGTACAAATTATTTACACAATAAGGCATGCTTGCTCATTCAGACTAATGTAGGAAAATACATTTTGGACAATATTTCAGTTATTTATCAGTTCACAAGAATGAAAATTTATTTATTTCCCCACTACATGACAAGTTTTGTCTTACTTAACCAATATAGTTCAATTCTGAATTGTGTTTAGTCTATGTAATTGTGTCTTCTTTTCTGTATTATTCATGAAGTTTTTTTATTTGCATATAAAATGGTAAACAGCATTTGTTTTTGTTTTTAAAGCGTTAATGAATGGTAACAGCATGCAGCAGCATATTCACTGAGATAAAAAGAGAAATGGGAAGTTTATTACTCAAATGTGAAAAACAATCCATATCTGAACAAGAATTAAATGGTATTTTTAATCCAAAATATGTACATGCATTGCAACACATCCACTTCTAAAAGAGTGTTAAGTTGTTAAAATGGTGTGTTTATTTAAGAATATTTGCGAACTAACCAAATTTTATTTGTGTGTGAACTTATCTTGTGAATTAGAAATAAAGATATTTCTAAGTAGGATAATGTTGATTTGTCAATGTTTACATGTATATGTTGCTGATTTTGAGCTCTATAATATATTTACGAGGAAATAAAAAAATTGTAATTCTAAGTGAGATCAATACTCAAAAGTTATGTCAATTTCATAAATGTAATTGTTTAAAATGGGAGAAAGGGCTAAAAATGCAATTGCTTGAACTAAAACATGCGGGAGTTTGAAGGAATTCAATATTATTTTATTATATTTGGCAAAACAAAATGTATACAAAAGAATTACATAAAAAGAAAAAATCATATAAAACAAAGGATGAAAATCATTTGAAATGAACATCATTATCGTGATTCCCATGAGCATTTACAAGTTGCCAGAAATGGTTCAGGCAAACGAAATCACCGAAACCTTGAAGGTCTACATTTTACTAACATCAAACGCTCATTCAGATATGACTCGACAAAAACACCTGCCACCATTTTTCTTACATTCAATGAATGGCAACTGTGAGCAACAGTAATGTCCTGTGGGCCTCAACCGAGCTCTGTATGATAAGATGCCGAAATGTGATGCAAATTTATACTTTGCATCATTATAAAGATGTAGCGCTTTTGCGGCGCCATATCTGCACGAGTCTTGAGTCTTGTTCCCACTGGTAAGTCAGTCCTTACATGAGAAATGTGTATGAGCAAACACCAATTTTAAGAGTCATTAACATCTCTCTCTGTCAGAAATGTCTAAAAATTTACATTGATCTTTTTCCCTTATTTTCTGCTTTAAAACAAAAAAAAAGCATGTACATTAACAACAAAACCTAATATCAGGATGGACTAGGAAACCTTTTTTTCTTTCTTCAGGCTTCTACACTTTATTAGTACTTTTGACAAAGATGTCAAAAATATTCTGTGTTGTGAACAGCAGTGTTGTGTACAGTACATGTACAGTCATGTGCGTTTTGTCAAAGACAGCAATAAATATTCAAGTGAGAATTGTTCATTTGTGAAATACCAAGAAGAAATGGATTCATTCTTGTGTTACTTAGTTTTTTCACTTTGTGCACGGTTTCTTTTGGTAATTCTCTCTTTGGCGGTCAGAAACCGTTTTGATATTCCAGTTTGCAAACAGAAAGAGAAAGAAAGAGAAAGAA